>CM077194.1:20718558-20808558 GCA_039654625.1 Rhinogobio ventralis
CTCTGAGTGTGCCAAGCTAGGACCAATTTTTCAAAAATGACTTTTAGGTCACACTATCCGCAGCACTTGTTACATTTACAGTGATTATTGCATCTCTGTGACACTCAATATCTCCAATCATTGTCAAAATTTCTAGTTTTGAGTTCCATAGTTTGGAATGACATGAGGGTGAGTAAGTGATGACACAATTTTCATTTCTGGTTGAACTATCTCTCCAGTAGCGGCTTTAACATTTAGTGACATGGTATCTGATGCAGAGAAACCAATGACACATCTCTATGCTTATTGGCACATCCGGCGGCAAATTCGGTCTTCAAATGTTAGTGGATAGAGAGAAGAAAAGGTGTCAAAATTATACTTTAGGGGTACAATAGCTTGTCGCTGGGGCACTACCCTTAAAAGGAAATAATCGTATCTTTTTTACCACAAAAAGGTTCATAGTAGTACCTTAAGGTACATATTTGTACTCTAAGGTACTAATATGCACCTTTTAGGAGTAAAAAATGGTACAAAGATGTCCTTTTAAGGGTACTGCCCAGCGACAAGATGTTGTACGCCTAAAGGTACAATTTTGACGTTCAATTGTTTAATTTAAAAAATCACAAAAATGGTTTTATTTTATTTAGGATTTTGTTTCACAATTACGTCAGTATAGCTGCTCAGTTCATCAGTCAGTCACAACTGGAGGTGTCGTATCATACGGCAACATGTTCCGCGATAATGTCAGTGACACATTCCACTATCCACTGACACATGCCAATGAAAACCTGATGTGCCAATAAGCATAGCGACAGCCATGTCACTTAATGTTAATTTAAGGTTTGTAATCCCTTTAAGGTTTGTTTTCTAGTTCCTTGTCAGGATCTTAAGGATTAAAGATTTAAACTTCCATTTCAGAATTTACAGAGGGGGAAGTTTTACTGGCCTTACCAACCAACACTCCGTATTTTCATAGCATTCTGTTTTATTGACTCTCCAGACTAGTAATCTGATGCAAGCCAATTAAATTAATAAATTAAATTACAAACAGTGGTAATAAAATGAAAAAAATTGTTGGCCTAGATTACAAGAAGAAATCAGTGAAATGCATACAAGCATGCTTTACATGGTGAAAGCTCCCTCACCCACAGGTAATGTGGAGTTAATAGCGCACTGTTGACTGCGTGGGAGACTGGTATTTCATTACAGTCGTCAACTTCATCCGGGACTACAAGAGGCATTTCTAGTGTGAAACTGCAGCTATTTCAGCATCTCGAGGAGCAGGCATGGGCACAGCGAGCGCAGCTAGAGCGCATATTATCTGGACATCGATAGCTTTGGTCCTCATTTTAATTGCATCATGCTTGACGTATGTCTTCATGTCGAAGGTAAATATAATTGGATCTACTGCTAGAATGTCAGATTTTGGTCAATAAATAGACGCGGTGACTTGTTAAAGAATAACTCAGCGATTGTTTGTACTGGAGTGATTTAGATGAATAATAGGCTAGTACGATAATTTACCATTCCAGTAAGGATGTCGTTTAAAAAAAAACTGTGGGGGGAAAAATAGTAAAGGTCTGCAGTTCGCTGTCGGCTGAGAAACACTTCCTTGTTTTCCAGCTCCGGGATTTCTCCAACATTTGATGTGGACAATAATTCATGATTCGAGTTGCAGAGGGCGTGTTTGTAAATAACTGCTTGTGCAATCTACTCTTGAAATATGCATGCCATAGTGACATGTCTTACGTAACTTCAACAGGTGTCTGGATGCCAAAGAATTAGCATCGTGAATGGTAAGTTTATCCTAATAACCTATTCTATACGTTTTTTCTTCTTCGTCTGTTGAGTAACGTTAGGCCATTTGGTGCCACTAGTAGCAAAGCTAGCAAAACGTGAATGAAGACTTAAAACACTTAAGGTTTTTGCAATAAATTCTAATATGTAAATCTGGGTCCGGTTGCATAAACTGACTAATCTTACAAGTCATCAATATTTTTTCCCTTTAAGATTGTTTTAACAGTCAGTTACATAAATACGTAGTCTAATTTGATAACGATAGGTAAGACTGAATGTCCTTTGGCTAACAGTTAGTTGGTTATGCTTGTTCTTAATCTAACACGTTTGAAGCAAACCCCTGTTAAACGTTTTAAGCCAAACCCTGTTTTGACTGTGAACAACCGACAACAGGTTCACGCATTTGATTCCAATAACCACGCACAAAGCACCTAAACAATTTGTTTACATGAAAATTGAACTGAATTTTTCTGAGCAATTTAAACACAATTGATTATGATTTACTGCGTTTTACAGTCAATAAAATAAATCAAACGATAAAACCGTTAAGCTGTAGCCTATTATAAAAAAGAAAACTAAATGGCAGAAATGTTCTGAAAGCTCTAATGTTCAGCTTTCTGTCTCGCTGTGTTTGGTTTGTGTAAATGCATTTTTTTGTGGTCTGCTTCCGCGCATTTTCCTGTTCAGCTGTCAGCTGATCGGTTAGCCTAGTTATTCATGCAACTGTTGTTGTTGTTGTTGTTGTTTTAAATCAGCATTCGTTCAGTGGTGATAATCTTACAGATGCTTTTTCTTTTTTTTTTTTTGTTGACAGTCTCCGCAATAGAAAGTATGTTCAGACATCAAGTCTCTCGAGACAAATGGCTTCTAAAAGGTGATTAGTAACATTTGTTTCAAAGTATATTTATGTAAAAATATGTTTTTTGTCTTTATGTATAAAGAAAATGGTTTCACATAAACATCACATTTCTTAAAAACATAAAATTACATACTGTAGCTAAAATTACATAAACCTTTCTGATCTCATTATGACATAATGAGAATTGTAGCTTTTTTTTTCTTCCTTTTTTTCCCCTTCCAAGCCCGCAATCACACAGATAATCGTTTGGTTTGGGATGATGAGTGGGAGGTCCACAGAAATCGGAGTGAGAGCATTCTGGACCATGACAAAACGTGGATAGTCATACGAGAGAAAGGTGTTTACCTGGTCTTCATACAGGCGAACTTTGTTCTAAAGCCACAGAAGAATAGCGACTCTACTGTTGATCTCAAACTTCTAGTGGATTTCAAATATGAGGAGAAAACTGAGATCTTTTCAGCTGCACATGACACTCAGGTGGTGAATGACAACACATCTCCAGATGCAAAGCTCAACACTTTCCTTCTGATGTATATGAATTCAGCAAACCAGTTATCAGTGAAAGTATTTCCAAGTGATTTGGTGAACTATGATCCACGACCCTTCTCCACCTTTATCACTATCATAAAATGGGCAGACACCTGGTAGACTGTGGAGCATGGCCAATAAATATTGCATAAATGATCGGTTATATCCATGGACCATGTTAAATTTTTCTTATATTCTTGTTAGCTTTAATTGTGACATTTCGATATGATTGAGTCTCAAGATCAGCTGCTAGAACACCTGAGATTTTCCAGCTGTCATACTAGGAAATGCTCGTTGACATTAACTAGGATTGCGTGGGGGGTTATGATACTTTCTTGGTGTTTTTTCTTCTTCCTTTCGAAATATGAAGATCACATCTCATGATCTTCTCAGAAGCATGACACATTTTCCTCTCAACCAATATATACGTTAAGTTTGTTGTGTTTCAGTTTTTTTTATGAGTCAAATTGAAAAAGGGCATGATATACTGTTTATGAGCACTGACTTTGAAGATTCTTATGTATTACGTAGGCTACATAAAAGATGACATAGCTGCCTGCAAACATAGTACACAGTAGTAAGCAAATTCTGAGCAAGTGGGTATTTTTCAATGTATACAAATACAATCATGTAGTATTTTAATCATCGACAGCTGAATGTAAAAACCTCAACAGTTTGATATAAATGCTCAGCATGTCATACAAAAGCTAAGGCTATGAAGAAACACTTTATTGTGTAAATATGGGCTTTGTTTTTGTTATAAGACAAGCAATCAACATTTTCATTTTAAAAACAAACTCTTAGTATTTCAGGAGCCAAAATTCTTCATATGATGTGGTGCCAGTTTTTGCACTTATTTGTTCATTAATGTTACGGAAATGTTTTCTGATGGGGTGGCAGTGGGGATATTTTTTCACATAAATTACCACTAGTTACACTAATCCAATCAGTCAAGCAAGCCATATAAAACTGAACAACATGAGCTGTTTTCATGAGACAGTGGAATGTTTTTTTTTCTCAGCAAGTTAAGGAAACCAAGTATTTTTACAATCAGGAAAATACCATATATGATGATGCATACTTTTATGTACTCAAGCCAGCTATTTTTTTCCTTAAGGTTTTCTTCGTACTCTTGAGATCTGTATTCTTTTTGTATTCTTTCACAGATAAGTCCTTATACTTCTATTTATACTAACAAGGTTTACGCTGAGTGATTTCAATTGACTGTTTTTTTTACTGTTCTCAAATATATAAACAATTATTTATATGCAATTTGTAATATTTTTTATTTAAACTATTAATTATAAATAAATCCATATGCTGTAGCTCTCTCTGCATGCCTCCGCTGTTTTGTTTGTGTTTGTGTTAGATAGATGTTTAACCATGTAAATGTCACAAATAGACAATATAATATCACAAACAAAATGCCTTGTGTTGCTGTCATCTGAGCTTAAAGCGGTTTAGCCTATTCTGACCAGACTCTTTATTTTTCTTGTTTTGAAAATTATAGAGAGCAGCTGCTCAAATCACTAAAGACAAAAATGATGCTCCAAAAGAAATGCTATTTAAACTTTAACAACATTTTATAGGTATGAAGTACAGAAAAACAACAACATTTAAGCACAACTAAAGTGGTACAAAATAAGAACAGTCTGTGTCTAAGGAGTTATTTATAGTTGTTAGGTAACATAGCAAAGAAAGATAAAAGCTTAAATACAAGCTTAAAGACTCCTTATCCAGAAAGGACAAAATCTGTTGACACCAGTCAAACTGGTAGTGTTGTGCTGCCTTGCTCCACAGAAAGAGCACATGTCTTTTATAACCATTACCTAACATTACCAGAACATTTCAGGAGATTTTTGCGTGACAAACTAATACGAATTTATACAGTATTAACTAATGGCTGTAAGTTTTGTTTGTTTATTTGTTTGTTTACAGCCATGCACTAACATTCTGGTAACCAAAAACCTTTAGTGTAATTTCCCATGTGACATCTGGGTCCTGGAACAAGGAGGTTTTTTTTTTCTTTTTTTCTTTGTTGAACAAGGAGCTCTATAACATGTCCTGAAGTAAAGCAGATGAGAAGGACTAATTTAGTTGATAGGCCTAGATGTAGCAGTAAACACTGCCCCCTTGTGGCAGAGACTTTAAAACTGACGGAAAAGAGTTGCGTCAAGTATGGTTTCAGTTGAGTCATGTTGTGAATTTAGGCTTCAGTTAATGAAGAAATCATGAATAAATAAATGTATTTGGTTACACACTTCAGAGGATGATGGATGGTAATACATTATGGAAAATGTAGCTATTACCCCTTTTATCATATATGAAAGAGTTCAGAAATAAATAAAGATCTAAATTATTATTAATTAACTTTTATCAACATTATTTAAAGATTAACTACAGTATCTGTGCTACTGTCTGGAGTAGAAGTAGCCTAAATTCCGGAGAAGGCAGATGATTAAATACAGTATGTATGTTACTCATGCCATGGTGAATCATGAGACACGGTATTCTGTAGGCTCAAGTTCTAAGCGGCTGGTCAAAACAGTGACTGTTTCGTTTGTTTTGTTTCGCAACAGGACGTATTTTGTTACAATGTTGATTTTTTTTTGGTTCAGTTCGCTTTCACAAAGAATGCAACATTTCAAAGCGTAACAAAATGTTTATTCAACAAGTCACATGTGAGTAAAACTGTCCTCTTATAGAAATGCGCCAGAGAAACAAGCGCACAGCCACTCTATTTACTTATTAGAGTTAACGAAAGTTGGCATGAGCGTTGTAATGTTCGAAGCGGATGTCATAACAAATGTTACTAGACAGGGAAGATTTTAAAACAAGCGTTTCATTCATTAATCCGTAAGATTTTACCTTCATGTTGTGGGCGCGGTGCTGCATATTATTGATAGGATAGCATCTTGCAGTTGATGGAGATTTGTGGGATGCACATCCAGGGCACGAAGCTCCCGTTCCACCACATCCCAAAGATGCTCTATTGGGTTGAGATCTGGTGACTGTGGGGGCCATTTTAGTACAGTGAACTCATTGTCATGTTCAAGAAACCAATTTGAAATGATTCGAGCTTTGCGACATGGTGCATTATCCTGCTGGAAGTAGCCATCAGAGGATGGGTACATGGTGGTCATAAAGGGATGGACATGGTCAGAAACAATGCTGAGGTAGGCCGTGGCATTTAAACGATGCCCAATTGGCACTAAGGGACCTAAAGTGTGCCATGAAAACATCCCCCACACCATTACACCACCACCACCACCAGCCTGCACAGTGGTAACAAGCATGCATCTATCCATCATAAAAGTGCTCCACACGGCTCCGGGGGGTTAATAAAGGTCTTCTGAAGCGAAGCGATGCGGCGTTAGAAAAATATCCATATTTAAAACTTTACTAACTATAATCTCTAACTTCTGCTAACTGTTGTACGCGTGAGAGACTGGCATTCCAGTGTATGACGTAGGACACTCCGGTGAGAATATGCTAGTTCTCGTGAGAGTTTTGTTTTGCTCTATATTCTGCGCTTCCGCGTTCATCACCGGAACTTACGCTATGCCTGCGTCCTTCGGATGAGATGTTAAACCGAGGTCCTGACTCTCTGTGGTCATTAAAAATCCCAAGATGTCCTTCGGAAAAAGAGTAGGGGTGTAACCCCGGCATCCTGGGCAAATTTGCCCATTGGCCTCTGTCCATCATGACCTCCTGATAATCCCCATATACTGATTGGCTTCATCACTTGGTCTCCTCTCCACCAATAAGCTGGTGTGTGATGGGCGTTCTGGCGCAATATGGCTGCCGTCGCATCATCCAGGTGGATGCTGCACATTGGTGGTGGTTGAGGAGATTCCCCCCTTCCCCCCTTGTAAAGCGCTTTGAGTGCCTAGAAAAGCGCTATATAAATGTAACAAATTATTATTATTATTATTACGTCATACGCTGGAACACCAGTTTCTCGTGAACGCAGCTACAACAGTTAGCGTAAATTAGAGATTACAGTTTGTAAAGTTTTAAATATCGCATCTATTCACTTCAGAAGGCCTTTATTAACCCCCTGGAGCAGTGTGGAGCACTTTTATGATGGATAGATGCACTTTTATGGACTCCAAAACAGAAAGCCATTCACTGCCATTATAATGCTTGGAAGAGCCAGGACATTTTTTAATATAACTCTGATTGTATTCGTCTGAAAGAAGAATGTCATATACACCTAGGATGACTTGAGGGTGAGTAAATCATGGGCTCATTTTGCTCAAATATTATATCAAATCTGCCCGTGATCAGCCAAATTCCCACGTGCATCTTGAAAAGCGGATGTTTTGGAAAGTGCTGCTGCAAGTTTTTGTGCCATCTAGTGGTTTAGAGGAAAATAAAATCAACGGAGCCTTTACCCCCATTGTACCCTATACTGTGCAAAAGTCTTAGGCACATTCTTTTTTTCACAAAAAAGGTTTTATGACACGTATTTATATCTTTTGCTGTAGTGTGTCAGTAGAAAATATCAGTTTCCATTTCCAACCATTTCTTTTGCCATTATTGTAATAATTAAGCGAGATTTTTGTATGCACAAGGAGTCTGACAACAGAGATCTGTTCATCGAGTCCATCTGGGATTACATGAAGAAAAAAACTGAGTCAGACTAAATCCAGAAGAACTGTGGCAATGTCTCCAAGATGGTTGAAGAAATCCAACCTCAGAGCTACCTGAAAAACTACAATGTGCAAGTTGTCTGGCTATCACCAGACAAAGCTCAATCTTTTAAGATTGAACATTGGTCTGGGGAGTCTGCTCTGTATTTTCTACTGCACAAGAGGCGTGATCAATGGGCATCATTCAAATGACTCTGTACGGAATTGGATAGTCCTTCAACCAATCAGACCAACGATCCATCGCTTCTCTCCGTCATTGTGTTAAACCCGCCAATAGCGTGGCAGGTGGATAAGTGTGAAAATAAGGTGGAAATCAAATCGCTGGCAGATCAGGCTGGGTTTACCCAGTCTAATGTGCAAGTGTACCTAGGACAAAAGCTGTTTTAAACACAATGGGTGGTCACACCAAATATTGATTTGGTTAATATAAGTTATATAATTAACATTTATAAACTATAATAATGTAATATAATAGCTATTTATGTCATTATTTTTGAAAGCGTTTTACAGCATTTTACAAGTGCCTAAAACTCTTAACAGTACTACTAACATTCCTAAGACTTTTGCACAGTAGCCTATTGTAGGCCTATATATGATGTATATATTCAAGAATGAACAAAGTGGCGTCGATTAGTTTGAAGTTCGGTGACTGAAAAAAACAGCGGAAATGAAAAGAGAAAGAAAGTTCTATATTAGGCCTACACAGGGGCACACATAAGGGCACCCAAGGGCCCTCTCTCCCCTTGGGGCCTTGGTAATCAGTACTGGTTTTACCCCCAGTCCGACACCCCTGGGCCTACATTCATTAGGCTATATATAACACAAAGGGGAAAAAACTAGTACATTATTGCTCAATAATGCTGTTAATAGCTTTCTAAAAATATACAGAAATTATTCTGATAAGAATGTTTTACAACATAATATAATTACATGTGAAATATTAACTTGTTCATTTTTTTCATGAGGCCCTATTTGCAGACTCTCTATGCATTTGCGGGGCTTGTTTAAGCAGCAAGCAGTGACAGATACCAGACACATTAAGAAAGGAGAAATAAAAACAAAAAAAGGAAGGAAAGAAAAGTAGCCTGCTGTGTGAGAGTGTTTTATTAAAATAGTTAACCAGGATGAATCAAGTGCATGTGATATGTAATGGCTGTGAAGCGCTGTACCTAACCTACAATAAACTCATAAAGCCAGCATTTGCTTGGGATGAACGTAGGCTGTTTAATTTCTTGCATGTGAACTTACACAAACTGAAAATGTCGTTGTGCCCCGCTCTTCCGATTGCATTAATTTCATATTGTGCTTGGATTAGCCTACGTTACTGAATACCTTTTTTATGAAACTTGTAACTGTCTGCAACTGAATGCATTTTAAACGAGGCTAGACATAGGCTTTATTCAAGCCACAAAAAGGTAAAATGTCTGTTCTCTTAATTTACCACGTTTTGGGATAATTGGTGAAATTTAATGCTACACTGGAAAAAAGTGGTTCGACGAAATCTTGCGTATTAGCCTACCGACGTGGCACTTCGACCCTAAGCACCATCAAATCGTCTATCCAGCTGTCTATGAGAAAGAACGGCGAGAATGATGAAATTCAACCCCTGTCTGCACTAATGAATCACTTTAGGGGAAGTCCGCAAGGACAATCAAATTTGTGGAGCCAAGCAGATAACATGTTCAGCTTCCCTCTGTCAACATCTTTATCGAACAGTTATACCGCTTGTTAAGTCGTCAATACCGTTTCCGGGTCCAGCATATCCAGCAGACACAATGGCATGAAATGAAACATGAAAGTACAAACATCAGAATGTCATGTCATGATGATTACAATATATTTGCAATATTTCTTATTGGCTGCTCATGTTGCAATGTTGGTCAGGCAAAAGGAGGAGAGGATCTAAGTGCAGCACTTTTATTAAACAAAAACTAATGCGATAATTCACAATGAAGATCACAGAAGAAAAAGGTGGCAGTGAAACAACACAAGACAAAGAACTGAACAAACTGAGGGCTGTAAATACAGAGACAAACGACCAAGGGAACTAAATGAACAGGTGAACTTAATCAGTGATTAACTGGCAAACACAACAGAACAGAACCAAAACAGAATATACACGTTACAAATGTATTACGAGTACTTCTTTTTTTCTCCCAACCTCATGCAGGAATGTAGTAGGCTACCATAAGTGGTTTTATGAGCATCTGGGGATACCAGGTGATATAATCTCTGCAGAATTTTTTTAATGGGGTGGCACAGAGGGGACCAAGAACCAGTCAGGGGGGACCAGGGAAAACAATAAATACTGGCTATATATGGTACAAAATATGTACCTCTAAATTATGTACCATTTATGATATACCATAAAGTAACCAATGAATGGCTGTATAGCCCCATATAAATATATAAAAGTGGCTATGTATTTGTCACGTCTGTCTTGTCTTGTTTAGCACATGTGGTGTTTTGGGTTATTTCTGGGCCATGTGCTCTTGTATTCTGTCTTGACCCCACCCCTCTTGTTATCTGATTATTGTTTAATTGGCCCACCTGTTTCCCTCCTGATTTGTACCCTTTATAGTCTCCTCGTGTATGCAGTCCTGTGTTGGGTCGTTGTCTTTTGTCATCCGTTTTTCTCCGTGTATTACATGTTTTGTTCCAGATGTTTATTGTATTTCTAGTTTGGTTCTCCCCCCTGTGGGTTTTATTTTTTTATTTTTACAATAAATGTATCCCCTTCCTGCAAATGAGTCCTCGCACCTTTTCTTTGTTCAGCGTCTTGACATAACGACCCAACCTATCATGAGGACTCAGCGAAAGAGAAGCTCACAGCAGCCACCAGCCTCCACTGCCTCCTGCCCGCTCTAAGAACGCATACTCCAGTTTAGGGCCTTGAGTTTCCTGCGTCAACAAGGGACCGAACTGAAGGAGTTTGCCCATAAGTTCAGGAGGGCTGTGGATGGGCTGGGGTATAATGAGGAGACTCTTAAAAAAACTTCTTAATTATGCCCTCGAAAAACTCCAGTCAAAATGTTTATCGCTGGCCAGAGGAAGAAGGCTGCCAGAGAGGCTACAGTTTCTCCAAGGGCGGCTGAAGCTGCCGTAACCACCCCAGCTCCGGGGATCCCAAATCCGGTATTGCCGAGTCCAGTGGTCCCAGTTCCGGTGGTCCCGATTCCGGTGGTTCCCAGTCCGGTGGTTTCAGGTCTGGTGATCCCGAGTTCTGACATGGCCAGGAGGGCTGTGCTGGGGTTTTTTGTGGTGGCAGTCCTACGTGCTTGGGAGGAGCACAGGGCTTCCTCTGGAGATTCGGGGCCTGTTACTGAGCAGCCTGCGGTCGTCTCGGAGGAGTGTCCAGAGCCGCCCAAGTGTATTGCCTTGCTGTGGCCGTCTTGTTCACCGAGTCCAGAGAGGGCTTGTCCTCCTCTGGCCCCCTGAACTGGGTGCGCTGCCTTGGCCTCCTGAGCTGGGTGCGCCGCCCTGGCCTCCTAAACTGTGTGTCCTGCCCTGGTCTGTCTGTCCCTCCCGTCCCCCGGTGGAGTGTCTGGTAGCCGCTCCTTAAGGAGGGGGTAATGTCACATTTCTGTCTTGTCTTGTTTAGCACACGTGGTGTTTTGGGTTATTTCTGTGCTCTTGTCTTCTGTCTTGACCCCACCCCTCTTGTTATCTGATTATTGTTTAATTTGCCCACCTGTTTCCCTCCTGATTTGTACCTTTTATAGTCTCCTCGTGTATGCAGTCCTGTGTTGGGTCGTTGTCTTTTGTCATCCGTTTTTCCTTGCGTATTACATGTTCTGTTCCAGATGTTTATTGAATTTCTAGTTTGGTTCTCCCCCCCCGTGGGTTTTGTTTTTGTATTCTTTTATTTTTACAATAAATGTATCACCTTCCTGCAAATGAGTCCTCACACCTTTTCTTTGTTCAGCGCCTTGACAGTATTGTCTGTAGTTGCTGGGAACATTGTTTTCAGACATAATTTACTTGTATTAGATTTTTTGCATTTTGATATACACCAAACAGGCATAACATTATGACAGGTGAAGTGAATATCACTGATTATCTCTTCATCATGGCACCTGTTAGTGGGTGGGATATATTAGGCAGCAAGTGAACATTTTGTCCTCAAAGTTGATGTGTTAGAAGCAGGAAAAATGGGCAAGCATAAGGATTTGAACGGGTTTGACAAGGGCCAAATTGTGATGGTTAGACGATTAGGTCAGAGCATCTCCGAAACTGCAGCTCTTGTGAGGTATTCCCGGTCTGCAGTGGTCAGTATCAAAAGTGGTCCAAGGAAAGAACAGTGGTGAACCGATGACAGGGTCATGGGCGGCCAAGGCTCACTGATGCACGTGGGAAGTGAAGGCTGGCCCGTGTGGTCCGATCAAACAGACGAGCTACTGTAGCTCAAATTGCTCAAGAGATTAATGCTGGTTCTGATAGAAAGGTGTCAGAATACACAGTGCATTGTGTCCACCCCTGTCCACCACCGAAAGCACCAACAGTGAGCATCAGAACTTGACCATGGAGCAATGGAAGAAGGTGGCCTGGTCTGAATCACGTTTTCTTTTACATCACGTTGCTTAGCTGTGGAACACATGGCACCAGGATGCACTATGGGAAGAAGGCAAGCCGGCAGAGGCAGTGTGATGCTTTGGGCAATGTTCTGCTAGGAAACCTTAGGTCCTGCCATCCATGTGGATGTTACTTTGACACATACCACCTACCTAAACATTGTTGCAGACCATGTACACCCTTTCATGGAAACGGTATTCCCTGGCGGCTGTGGCCTCTTTCAGCAGGATAATGCGCCCTGACACAAAGCAAAAATGGTTCAGGAATGGTTTGAGGAGCACAACAACGAGTTTGAAGTGTTGACTTGGCCTCCAAATTCCCCAGATCTCAATCCAATCGAGCATCTGTGTGCTGGGATGTGCTGAGCAAACAAGTCTGATCCATGGAGGCCCCACCTCACAACTTAAAGGATCTGCTGCTAACATCTTGGTGCTAGATACCACAGCACACCTTCAGGGGTCTAGTGGAGTCCATGTCTCGACGGGTCAGGGCTGTTTTGGCAGCAAAAGGGGGACAACACAATATTAGGAATATTAGGTCATAATGTTATGCCTGATCAGTGTATATTTAGACATTTTTAAAGACTACTTTTGACAAAGTTAAGAATTTCTACAGTAATTAGGGGTGAGCGGGGCACAACCTAACGCAGGGTTAGTTGTAACACACGTGGTTTAAAATTTTCCACACGTGCAAGGATGACGAAACTTCGTGTATTTGCTAGTTGCCATATCAACACTATATAGAAAAAAAAATGCGCCAAAATTAAAAAAATCTTTGAAAGGTATCACTAAACATTTATGTAACCATAGCAAAAGTACAATTCTTACTTAAGTTATTGAAATTCTTCTGTTTTTTGTGTTTACTTGAAATTAGACAAATCTGTTATTATTTTAATCTTATATCTGTTATTTAACAGTTGAGATTGTTCTTTAATGCTGATTGTAAGGATATATGCAAGGAGGCAGAGGTAAGTGAATCCAAACACAGTGTTTATTAAGATACTAAGAGTGCAAAGTGAGAATGCAAGGAATACTGGTGCAGATTCTGTGAAGATCACTCAGTGCGGGGCTGATCACAGGTGAGTACGTTCGCTTCAGGTATGTGTATACCAAGCAGTCACAGTTCATTAATACTTGTCCTTTCTCTTTCAGACGTTGTCGATATCAAGAAAGCTTGAGGGAAACACTGGAAGCTCTGGAGAGCACGGGATCACAGGCGATGGGAAGCGAACAGGTAACCTGGAGACAGTAGGACAATGACACAGAGGTTAGTGGAACACAGGTGAGTAAATGTTACGTCTTGGGATCTTTGGGTGTATCAGAGGGTCAGGAGACATCGGAATATGGTCTGTTCCTGTTGGAGGTTTGACATTGAACTGAGGCTGTGGTGAGTGTTTTATTGTGCCTGGTGATGAGGTTGTTGATGGGAAGCAGGTGTGAGTGATTAGTATTCTGGGGAGAGTGATCGTTGAGTAGTGGATGGGACCGAGCTTGACTGATCCCTGACACTGATCTAACCAGCAGAAGACACGAGTCGGGGTTAAATCCACAGGTGGGGTGTGTTGTAACACTGTGTTACATTGTGCCCCTATTAGAACTATGCTATTCTATTCTATACTTTTATGAATTCTATTAAGAAATTATGAGAAAATTCTCAATTAGAGCAGATAACTATTTAAGCTGTCATATGGTCATGTACATTGTGCACCTCACATGTTACAACGTACCCCACCTATGGGGCATGTTGTCACATTTCATTTCCATTCTTTCGGGTTAAATCAAGAAAAAAGTATACACTGTATTAATGAAACAAAACCACATAATTGTACTAGACGTGTGTGAAATTAATGTGGGAAAAAAGAAATACACTGAACCACAAGTGGATTTACACAAACTGAGAAAGTCAAAAAGTGTTGTGCCCTGCTCTCCCCTACAAGTCAGAAAATATTTGCAAACACCACGCCTATGCGTTAATCCTTTCAAACTTGTTTTGTGTGACAAAAGTGATGGTTATTATTACACATACAAAAAAAATATTCTATCACTGAAACATTATAGTTTATAAACCAGAACAGAACATATTAAAATAAAATAATGTGTGACCAGTTTCGGCAAGTAAAACGCATTACATTCCAAAGCATTAAAAAAAATTATGTTAAATATGGACATGTATGTGCTCTATATGTTAAATGTGTTTGTAAGCATTTGATGTCTAAAGTGTGTAGGCTAATTTCTTTTCATTTCTGAATGATTGTGACACATCTGATCTGACCTCTGCTTAAATAGGCCTACTAATTTACTAATAATTTGGAAGTTTTACTGAATTTATCTCTTTTAAATAAACTCTGCATATTAATCCTACACCTGGACTGACCTTTTTGATTGAGAATTTGTAATGAATCTAAGCATAGTTTTTCGCCCATAACAGTGATCACTACACTTCTAAACTATCTGGGAAAAAGTTCATACAAATGAGAAAAACAACGGAGAATCTTCCTCTCTAACTGTGAAGAGGAAAAACATTTTTCCCTGGTGATTGCATTGACTAACTTAAGCTGCATTCAGATGTCCAGTCCACGTCCACTCCAGACGCGCAAACTGTGTCTCCCGACGGCAGGAGAGAGGGCGGTCTGTGCTGAATGTACGTAATCTGAACTATAAGAGGGCCCCTGACAAAGTAAAGTGGTTGCATTATCCGTGCACATGGCTCGAGTCGAGATGTTTGAGTTTGGTGTGGAGCAGGGACAGATGATGCAGGTTTTGATGAGGCATTGTCAAACCATGAAGCGTCAGGAGACACGACTGCGCTTGGCCACTGCGGTGCTGCTCGCATCGTTCCTCGCGACTTTGCTGTGGCTACAGTTTCCCCAACAAACTACTAAGGTAATATACAAGAACAAACTACACGTTTTTGATTATAACCTTATAAAAGCATTAATTAATTGTTAACAGACATTATCATTCAGATGTAAATAATAGGGGAAACGTTGAAAAATGTCTCTGTAACTCGTGTAGCTGCTGTCCTGTTTTTCCTCAGGATGCATTTTCAGTTGCCCATTCAGAGGATTCGAAAACTAAAGGACCACCAATAAGACACACTGTACATCTTGAAGGTAGGCCTATGTTTAATTAGTGGTAAATTATTTGATTATACCAGCGAGTAATTCCACTTGATATATTGATATGCAACACTGTCCACTTATTAACCCATTTAATCCCACTGGTCCCAATTTGTCCTCACATATTTTAGTGTGGTATTAAAAAGCAACTTCTGTTATGAAGCACGTGTTCATTTATAATGCAAATTCTGGGCAGGGTAGTTTGGTCATGTGACCACACATTTATTCCCTGATACTGCCATCTTAACACAATGATGTCAAAGCTCAGAAATGACAGGCATCTATCTATCTATCTATCTATCTATCTATCTATCTATCTATCTATCTGTCTTGTCTGTCTGTCGTCTTTCTATAGTTTTATCTATCTATCTATCTATCTATCTATCTGTCTGTCTGTACTTATTTATTGTTTTGTTTGTTTATAATAAAGTTTAATATAATTACCTTTTAGTTTCCTATAATTTGTCATTTTGACATAATTTTATTTGATTATTTGTGTCATACTGCTGCATAGGAATGCTATTTTGTCCTTTTTGAAACTGAGCCAGACAATGTTTACTTCTTAGTTTATGGGAATAAAACACTCATTTCATTATTTAACCCAGTCTTTAAACTAATTGCTGGAGGTTTGTCATTTTGTAAATGCATTAACACCATAGACCTAGACTCCCTATGTTCTACTACCAGTCACAATTGTAACTAGACACAAAACCCATTTTTTTCATGCACTTTTCAATTATTATTTTTACATAATTGACATTGATTGTTTAATATCCTTACAAGTATCATACAAATTCATATATGTCATCTCTGGGAAGAAATTGGGATTAAATGGGTTAAGCTTACGAAACACTTCAGACAAATACTGTGTAATTAGTATAAGCATTATTAAGTCTGTATGTCTTCAGAAATATTGTAGGTACTGTAGAATTACTTTAGGTAATACATTTTTTTTTACACATCAAGTTACAGTGTAAAGTGTTTTGTAAAGTCCTAACTTGTATTGATGTATTCTCTCTTAAATCAGCTAGAAGCCCGTTTGGTGCTTGTTCAGAAGAACAGCCCTGCATCAAGTGGGACATCATGAATGATGGCAATGGCTACCAAAATTTCAAGCTGGAAAACCAAACAGTCCTCCACGTCTTCAAAAAGGGTCTCTACTTGATCAATCTAAGGATCTCTTACCGTATAACCTATGGTCAGTGTAAGCATAATACAGAGCTTTTGACTTTAGAGGTCGATGTCTCACAGAAGCATAGCAACTATGAAAAAGAGAGAGAGGTTATAAGTGGTATAGAGTCTATGTTTTGTAGAGAATTTTGGCTGCAGTCAATCACTTTGAATCGAGTTATCATGCTAGAAGCTGACACTAGTCTCAGGGTGAGAATTAACAAGAACAGTTGCGAGTTTGTCAACTGGGGTAGAAACAGTCACTTGGATGTCACATATACTTCTAGCATTGGCCTTTTTTAAAGGTTTTACTACCCAATGGCATTTATGCGCATTTGAAATTTGTTAGAAATAGCAGGTGTGCTTGATTTGTTTTAATGGCCTGTTATTTAGGTGCGTATAGATATGAGAATGTATAAATATAAATGAGAGGTTTACTCTGATCCAAAATGCTTAAATTGTTATTAAATAACATGGTTACACTGTATGTACTATCCAGAAAAGAAGCAGTAGTGAATAATTAAGTGAAATTGTAGTTAGTGAAACTATCACATGAGCAACGACTGCAATATCACACAAGTGCTGTTTTTGTTCCAAATACCACAAATGCAAATGTGATATTGATTTACAACAGTTCAATAAATAAGTTAATATTGTGGTATATTTTAGACTTAATATTGTCTGCTTTTATTGTCTGTTTTTGCTCAATTTTGAATTTAGATTACCTATAAAGCTAGAGCAGACCTGTTGTGCGTTTCTGACTCTGAGCAACAGGCTAGGTGTGTTCAACTTGAAGCGGCGCTGTGCAGACCATTCGGTGTATGACATCAAAGTACAGTGAGAGCGATTAGAGGGCTCCGTATGCTTTTGCTGTACTTTGATGTCATACACCGATCTATTTGCACAGCGGCGCTTCAAGTCAAACACATTAGGTGCGTTCGGCTGCGGCTGGATGTAATTGGCGAGAGTTTCCGTGTGCAGGCGGGGAGGAGCTGAAAACAGACACGTTAATTCGGACACTTTCTGCTTCCCGTGGTGGCACTCACGCTGTGTTTGCATACTTTATCACAGCTGAAGTAAAATAAATGCAATATTCGTTAAATACACAGACATTTCAGAGATGTTTTAATTTAATATATTATGTACTGCTAAAGCCCAATGTATACTTCCACGTCAAGTGTACGACGTAACTACGTCGTAGGCTGTGTTGCACGTGTAGCCTACGACGTACCCTGACGTGCACCTCTCCAAAAATGTAACAACGCGTTAATTCTATGCGGACCGCAAGCGCTGTGATTGGTCTGCCAGAACCCCTCCCTCAGGGATACACATGCTCCCTCTGCGTATGTAAGTTTTTCACTTTACTAAAGCATAAAAATACCATAAGCTTGCAGATATGTACATACCGCACCTTTAATACAGAATACAAGAATAAAGTTCAACATATGCCATATTATTTAAATATCAATGTAGTGAGGTCTACATTTTAACCAGTTTTATTTTGATAAACACGACACAATATATTGTGACTACGTGAAAATACCATTTACTGTTATAAAAATGCAGATTTCTGAGCATTTGTGGAACTGAAGGTGTTAGAATAAACACGAAACACACGTGATCGCTGTCATGTGGGAATCCATCTAAATGTGGAACCGCTGTGTCGTCATCAGAGCTTGTGCAGCCACTCTTGAGAAGCTACAGCGGCTGAGTCAGCTGTCTGCTCTCCAATTGCTCTTGCGGTACTTTGATGCCATACATCACAGTGGCGTGGTGTCCGCGCTGTCTCAAGTCAGACAAAAAAAAACATTGATCGGTCTGCGCAGCGCTGCATGAAGTCGAACAAGCCTATCAGGTGTTTCATTTCTGAATGAATTTGCATTTCAATCTGATAAACTAATTATTCAATGGCCCATTCATAAAGAGAGCCATGAATTAATTCCTGAATGAATCAGCCATTTGAACAACTGGAATGCACTGTTATTTTGGTATTTGCACTACTGGATGCTCATTTGCACTATCGACTGTTTATTACAGTAACACCTGTACATATATGCATCTTGCACTACTTACCTAACTGGAATATGCTCATTTGCACTATCGACTGTTACTACAGTAACACCTGTTCATATATGCATCTTGCACTACTACCTAACTAGAATATGCTCATTTGCACTATATCGTTCATTGCTATACTGCCCATCTTAGCCTAACATATCATTATATACATCTATCTGTAAATTCTGCTTATAGTAATAGCCATCTGTATATATATTCAGTACATATCTACCCTGTAAATTCTGTTTATAGTAATATCCATCCGTATATTACATTCAGTATATATCTATCTATCTGTAAATTCTGTTTACAATAATAGCCATCTGTATATATATATTCAGTACATATCTATCTGTAAATTCTGTTCAGTATATATCTATCTGCAAACTGTTTATAGCAACATCCATCTGTATATTATATTCAGTACATATCTATCTGTAAATTCTATTTATAGTAATAGCCATCTTTATATTTATTCAGTACATATTCATGTCCTGCACTTGCTGCTATTGCACTTCTGGTTAGACCCAAACTGCATTTCGTTGCCTCGTACCTGTACTTGTGTAATGACAATAAAGTTGAATCTAATCTAATCTAATATACATGACTATGTTTTCAGTGGTGTATAAAGACCTTACATAATGAACCATTATATTTTTGAGCCATTTCTATCTACATACACCGGTCCCCGTACAGTAAAATCACTATTTTGCACTGCCATGTTTCTATAGTAGCCCTAAAAAGACAAACTGCTCTAGTGCTAGCTACTCTCTACTGTCTCAGACGATGACATCTTTGTCCTGTGTGGGCCACCGTAGCTTCTCTATATGCTTTGAAAGAAAGGGGTGAGCAGTGGGCGGTGGGACCTTTAAATATATCTAAATACAAATTCAAATGCAGCTTCTGAAAAAAAAATCATGGCTGTTGTAGCCTAAATGTTTATATGTAATAAATTCTGTGTTGAATCAAATAAAATATTTCTTTCTAAAGCTTTTTTTCTCATTTAACACAATAATGACTTTATGTACTTTTAATTTGCAATTAATTAGATTAATTAATCAGCTCATCATGTAATTAATTATACAAAAAAATTTAATTGCTTGACTTTTGTATGCGTGCATTTTCCTATCCTTGTTTTTCCCTGAAATGTTGTAGCAACATGAATGTAGAGATTAGGGTGATCTATTGTAAAATATATTCCTGTAAAAAAATTGAGTTTCCCATGTTTCCTGGTGGGCTATTCTTCCATTAACTTAGACCTTCAGGCATTGTTCATGCGTCATATTCTGTTCTTTTTTGTTCAGGACAACTTTCCTTTGGCTTTTGAAGACAATTCCTTTCGAAGACACTGAGTGATCATTTAGAGGGCAGGCTAAAAAAAAAGTGAACCTCTTACAACTGCTCCACAACTTAAAGCTAAATGGGATAAGGTTCTAAGTGTGGGTTGCACAGTGGTCGCACAGTGGGTCACACAGGTCGCACAGTGGGTTGCACAGTTGCCCTGCCTTTTAAAAACACAAAGCCTGATTACTAACATCCATTCTTTTCAAGCAAGTTAGTATCGTTACAATCCTCCTTTCTAGTCTAGGGGCATGAAAGGAGGGTAACAAAAGTTGCAAGGGGGGAAATAGGGGACCACCGTTTCCAGGTCAGATACAAAATGCTCAATGACACCAGTTTAAAAAAACAAGATTGTAAGATTGGAAAAAGTTTGCATATGCCAGAATGTCTCTGAGAAAATAAAGGACATTAGCATCTGAACCGACTCATGCATTTAGCATCCCCATCCGAGACGACATCACGCTGAGTGAATCATCTACAAATGACTTTAAATTTACATGTCTCTCCTTTCACCTGCATCTACCCCCATCTCCCCTCCAGAATTCACCCAAAATCTATATGGTCTAAAGTGAACAAATACTATACAGAATTCTACATGTTTGATATTATTTGAAATGTCTCAGTGCGACTGGTACAAAGGTCTCCTCCCCACAGAAGTAAACCAAAAAGTAATAAAGTTTAGAGATTTACTAATAAAGGTAATAAAGGTTTTGAGAGTTTAGAGATACTTTGCTTATTACGTTGGGTGTGGCTTTAGCCATTTGGTCTTTTGTCAATACAGGTCTATGGGACAGTGATTAAATGTAAATTCCCATTGTTAACACGTTTCCATTTGAAAGAGGTTTCTGTCTTGGTCTGGTATTCAAGGAGATGTTGCAAAGTGGTCGGGGCTCGAACCTTTACATCGGTCAGCCCGTAACGCTGAGTGTCTCTTAGATGCTCAGCGTTATGTAATTCTCAGAAGTCAGGTATCCATATTTTATTCTATACTTCAGAGCATTTGATGTTATGTATGGATTATCTTTGAATTGATTATGTAATTGGCATGATACATTTACCTGACTAATAATAAATTGTTACACTGATTTATTCTGACTTACTCTGGAATTATTAACTATGAACGGGTATAATTTCAACAAAGGGTTAAACTGAATAATTAAATGTGTAAACTAATAAATATAAATGACCAAATAACCAATTGGCATTCTAACCTAAATTCGAGGTCATAATTAAAATGGAGTCAGATCCCTTTGCCCCGCTGAAAAGACAGAACGCGCAAGAAACCTTCAACCACCAATCGTACGCCTCCATTGGGACGATTGGGCGGGCTTACAAGATTTATTAAACAAACAGTGGGAATTAACAAAAAGGGCTTCAGGAGGGGAGAGGCCAAAACAACAAACAAAACATTCTTACTAAAGGTAAAAGAAATGTAAAATGTGGTTCTCAAAAAAAACAAAAGGCATCCACCTCCCTACAGTGAGAAAATTAAAGCAACAAAATAAAATATCTGATGTTCACAAAAAGAACTTAAATTAACTGAAAAATTCTGCACTGCTCAGAATTTAGCTGAAGTCTTAGGAATGCAAACGTTAGCTGGAACACTACACAGCTCAGGTACACCAAAGTTAGCTAAAGCACACTTAACAGCTCAGATTGTTTAAAAAAAACGACAACATGTAAGATACCACTATACACTGAATTACACTGAATATATATATAATATATATATATATATATAGAGGCATGTTTCATGTTTGCCCGTGATCACCTGGAATGTTCCACAATGCTTCTGGGAAAATGTTCTATGGACAGTGGAGTCAAAAATTGTAAAAATGCACAATGCTTTGGTCAGAGAAAAAAGTTTACTGCACACCAACATCAAAACCTCATCCCAACTGTGAAGTACGGTGGAGGGTGCATCATGGTTTAGTGCTGCTTTGGCATTTGACAATTGCGTTCAAGCACACAAATATGAGAGGGGCTCCCCTCTCTATGTAAGGCGGTGCTTGGATGTCATCCATTCAGAATCTTTTCCTTCAGCCAACCTTCTGAAAGAAGCAAGAAGCCTACAATCAAGACTACTCACCATGATCTACACGCTGCAGTGGACAAAGCCTTCAGGGGGTAAGTAAGAATCAGGGGGACAACTGGGAGACATGGAGGCTCCATCTGTGACCCTAGAGGTTACCATGTACCTAAATCTGAGGGTCCAAGTGTAAAAAAGTATGATATATGGGTTTGTGCTTGAATTTCTTACCATGTGTGAAAAAAATAGAAGAGTAGAGTGCTGACCTTGAAGGTTAGAGAAAGGTATATAAGAGAGGGAAAATCTTTTGGTTGCAGGACACACTCTGCAGCCACTCTTTGAATGACTGTATGATTGTTGACTCTTCTTTTGCAAAATAATAAACCATTCATAAAGACAATTTGAGAGGTTTGTCAGTGATAGAGTTTAATTTGCCATACCAACCTCTGATCTCCGCCCCTGCCCCGACACACAGGATATGGTATCCTTCAAAGCAATTGGGGATGTCGAAGATGGGGATGATCCCATTTCGGTGGCAGCGTCTGTGAACGGTGAGTGGTCCAACAGCCCACTGGATTATACTGCACCCCACAGCAGCGACGCGGGGGACCTCCATCATAGTGGTATTGAGCTCCTATGCGTCCTGTCCAAGGCTGTTGATGAGCTCGGTTTGGAGTGGACAGCACCCCACGAAGGCCTGGCCCCTTTTTCCCCGAGGTGCACAACAAAATATCAAAGTCCTGGCACGCACCGCTCATGAGTGCACAATCCGGGATCCTCTTTCCTGTCTCATGGCACCTGGCACCTTGCGTGTCAAAGTGACACACGACTGCTTGGATGCGCTGTCCCCTTGGCGCGATATGACTCTTTATCGCCAGGGTGTTCCTATTGGCCAGGTGATCAGAAGAAAGACTGTCACGACAGACACACTGAGCACGGGCTGGGGAGCCATTTGCGATGGCAGACCAGCCTTCAGGACGTGGTCAAAAACAGAGAAGTCGTGGCACATAAACTGCCTGGAGCTCCTTGCTGTTCATCTATCGCTCGAGTACTTTCTCCCGGGCGTTCTCCACCGTCACGTTCTCATCAGGACGGACAACACGACAGTGGTAGCGTTCAGCACATGTTAAACACTATCTCTGAGGCCAGGGCTCCTTTCACGAGGCGTCTCTACACACATAAGTGGAGAGTTTTCACAAATTGGTGCAAGTCACAGGGCGAAGACCCATTTAACTGCCCAATATCAATAATTTTTGGCTTCCTTCAAGAGCTTTTTGATAGCATTTGATAACATTGAACGTGTATGTGGCCGCTATAACAGCGTTCCACACGCACGTCGATAATCACCCAGTTGGTAGGAATGACCTAGTGGTACGATTCTTAAAGGGAGCAAGAAGGCTGAGCCCCCCTCGCCCTTCCACCCTACCCACTTGGGACTTGTGCTTGACACTCTCACGGGACCCCCTTTTGAGCCCTTGCAATCAATGAGCTTGCGCACGCTCTCTCTCAAGACAACTCTCCTACTCGCCTTAGCCTCTGTTAAGCGAGTTTGGGACCTGCGAGCACTGTCAATTGACGACTCATGCACTGAATTTGGGCCAGGTGATTGCAGAGTCACCTTGATGCCTAGGAAAGGTCATGTACCTAAAGTGCTTTTAACTCCGAATCCGTTTAAAGCACAGGCCATAACACTATCTGCTTTCAGTCCCGAAACACCGGCCGGGGCGGCGCCGCTTAATACACTCTTGCTGTGCCCTGTACGTGTGTTGCGTATTTATATAGAGCGCACTAGACAGTTCAAGCTCTCAGAGCAGCTATTTGTATATTTTGGAGGGCACATGAAAGGCCTGCCTGTGTCCAAACAAAGCCTGTCACACTGGATTGTGTCGATGCAATTGCTTTGGCTTATGGCTCTAAGGCCGTGTAATGTCCTATAGGGGTTCAAGCCCACTCCATCAGAGTATTGGCTTCCTTGTGGGCATGGGCAAATCGCATATCTATTCAGGACATTTGCATGGCGGCAGGTTGTCACCCAACACTTTCATTAGGTTTTATAGCTTAGATGTGTCGTCACTTGCCTCACATGTACTGTCTGTGCGAACAGAGCACCCGCCTACGCAGCCTCAGTTACGATCTGAGCTACACGCTTCAGTGGTTTCAACCAGGTCATATACAGCCCTGTATTGACGCACCAACTCAGTGCTGTTCGTATCAGCTTGTCCCAATCACATTATAATGATATAGTTCATCACATGAATGATACGTGTTTGCCATATATCATACGGTACTTATTTGAGCACTGGTTCGGCTGTTGCCTCATTAAGCATAATTTCATTACAATTAACAAAACTTCAACTGATTTATGTATGTGATGGCTCTGACGCCGCCGGCATTTTATGTTCTGTTTCACCGGTGTCAACTCCGCCCCCAGTGTGACGCAACATCGTTTTAGTTGCCGCCCCCTGAACTAGTACATGATTTTGACCAGGTCCTGTAGACTGTGTTTCGTTTTAACCAAGAGCCAATATCATTGCCACTCTCATTGTGACTGTGAAGCTTGACATGCTAGTCGAGCCAGCACCTCATTCCACCCTCATTATGGCTCTGTGTGTGAACAATTGACAGACCTAGTCGGGCCAGGATCCCTAGCAGTAACATGGCGTGATTTTATATGTTCCCCATAAGCGGTAGCTCCGCAATGTCGAAGTGACCGAATCGAAAGGGAACATCTCCGGTTATTTACGTAACCTCGGTTCCCTGAGATGAGGGAACAAGACATTGCGTGTACTGCAGTTTCACTAAGCTCAGGATCTTGCATGTTGCTTCAGTCAAGATTCTGAATGGGTGACGTCCAAGCGCCGACTTATATAGAGAGGGGAGCCCCTCTCATATTCTCGCACTTGAATGCCATTGGCCAGTGTTACTGGCGTGATTCAATAAGGCTTCAGTAGTATTGGAGGAAGGGGTTTCCCCATAAGCGGTAGCTCCGCAATGTCTCGTTCCCTCATCTCAGGGAACCGAGGTTATGTAAGTAACCAGAGACGTTTTCCTGAGGCTATCAAGACAACCCAGAAATACAGATAAACTCAAACAGATTTGTGGAGTCCAAAATTTGTCAGAAATTGTAAGCAGCTAAAGGAAATGTTTAGTGGAGGTTTTGCTGCTATAAAGGAGGACCTAAAATTGACTAAATTCAAGTGTTCACTTAAATTATC
This sequence comes from Rhinogobio ventralis, assembly GCA_039654625.1. Taxonomy (NCBI): domain Eukaryota; kingdom Metazoa; phylum Chordata; class Actinopteri; order Cypriniformes; family Gobionidae; genus Rhinogobio; species Rhinogobio ventralis. The sequence continues at coordinate 20,743,880 of CM077194.1, forward strand.
CACCCTGCAATGTGAATAATTAAAGGGATCCTTGATTTTTTTTTCATTTTGTTAACTTGTGTGTAATGTTGCTGTTTGAGCATAAACATCTACAACAAGGACTACAATAAATGGCTGGTAGGGACTACAAAGATCTTCTTCCCGATTTGGTGACATCATAAAAGGCTAAACAGTTTCTGACATTTTCTGCTTGAGGTAATTGGAGCTGCTAACACAAGCTCTTGAAGCTCCACCCTCTTCTAGAAAGGAGGCCTCATTTGCATTTAAAGGGACACAAAAACAGTGCGTTGCGATTTTAACGTGCTATAAAAAATTATCTGTGGGGTATTTTGAGCCATTTTGAGTATGTAAAGCAAAACTTTACATACACACTCTGGGGACATCAGAAACTTATTTTACATCTTGTAAAAAGGGGCACAATAGGACCCCTTTAATGTATTCAATAAAAAATGTGAAAAGTACTGTTTGTGTGTGATTAGTTATGTCAGATTGTGTTTGACTATAATTGTGAGTTAAAGTAAAATCTGTAAAAAACATTTTATGAGTAATCAGTGCAGGAAAATAGCTTTTATCCCCAAACTTATTCTTGTCACTGTACACTCACCTAAAGGATTATTAGGAACACCATACTAATACTGTGTTTGACCCCCTTTCGCCTTCAGAACTGCCTTAATTCTACGTGGCATTGATTCAACAAGGTGCTGAAAGCATTCTTTAGAAATGCTGGCCCATATTGATAGGATAGCATCTTGCAGTTGATGGAGATTTGTGGGATGCACATCCAGGGCACGAAGCTCCCGTTCCACCACATCCCAAAGATGCTCTATTGGGTTGAGATCTGGTGACTGTGGGGGCCATTTTAGTACAGTGAACTCATTATCATGTTCAAGAAACCAATTTGAAATGATTCAAGCTTTGTGACATGGTGCATTATCCTGCTGGAAGTAGCCATCAGAGGATGGGTACATGGTGGTCATAAAGGGATGGACATGGTCAGAAACAATGCTCAGGTAGGCCGTGGCATTTAAACGATGCCCAATTGGCACTAAGGGGCCTAAAGTGTGCCAAGAAAACATCCCCCACACCATTACACCACCAGCACCAGCCTGCACAGTGGTAACAAGGCATGATGGATCCATGTTCTCATTCTGTTTACGCCAAATTCTGACTCTACCATCTGAATGTCTCAACAGAAATCGAGACTCATCAGACCAGGCAACATTTTTCCAGTCTTCAACTGTCCAATTTTGGTGAGCTTGTGCATATTGTAGCCTCTTTTTCCTATTTGTAGTGGAGATGAGTGGTACCCGGTGGGGTCTTCTGCTGTTGTAGCCCATCCGCCTCAAGGTTGTGCATGTTGTGGCTTCACAAATGCTTTGCTGCATACCTCGGTTGTAACGAGTGGTTATTTCAGTCAAGGTTGCTCTTCTATCAGCTTGAATCAGTCGGCCCATTCTCCCCTGACCTCTAGCATCAACAAGACATTTTCGCCCACAGGACTGCCGCATACTGGATGTTTTTCCCTTTTCACACCATTCTTTGTCAACTCTAGAAATGGTTGTGCGTGAAAATCCCAGTAACTGAGCAGATTGTGAAATACTCAGACCGGCCCGTCTGGCACCAACAACCATGCCACACTCAAAATTACTTAAATCACCTTTCTTTCCCATTCTGACATTCAGTTTGGAGTTCAGGAGATTGTCTTGACCAGGACCACACCCCTAAATGCATTGAAGCAACTGCCATGTGATTGGTTGATTAGATAATTGCATTAATGAGAAATTGAACAGGTGTTCCTAATAATCCTTTAGGTGAGTGTATATTATGGTACTGGAAAAAAATGCTATAGTGCCAACTTGCTGAAGGCATGATATTGTGGAACACTGTAACAAACTGTCAAACAGGAAATTGTCAGCAGAATGGATGGAGGAAGCTTATCTTAGCATTACATCCGCCAAACAAATTAGTGGGGAAATACAATTACACTATCTGTATACAAATATTTGAATGAATCACAACATGGGCTTCAATTACATTAGAGTGTAAGTGGAAAGATGGTGTTTGAGTGGTTTATATTTAAAGAGTTTATTACGGTTTATTTTTTTTGTTTGACATCACTTATAATCTGTGGCTTGTGTTAAAGCTGTCATCTCAGTTCATCTTTATTTCAGTCAGGATCTCAATTACACCTTTAGTACTACGTACAGTCCTTTAGAACTTGTAGGGGGAAAAAAAGACAAAAATTTATAAGAAATTGTTTAGATTCTTCGCTTTGTCATTAAAAACCAAATGTGACATTGAGCATGTGACCTTTTATAGAAGGGCATACGTTCTACTTTTCAAGATGTTCTTCTGTGGATCTTCTCGGATCATCTCAATTCATGCTGGAGAATGTGATCATCAGGTCTGATACAAACTTGTGGAGATCATGCAACTCGAGTGCTGCTGTTATTTAAGCAAAAAGGGGGACAAAGACAAACATAAAAGGCTACTAAAAACCAATTTTTCAATTTCCATGCTAATATTTAAATTTGTAATTAAAAGATAATTATTAAATGAGAAAACTAAAACTGAATGGAAATGATTGGCAGACGTCAGTCCATGACGTCACACGCAGAGTACCCACAAGTACAAAAGGGTGCCTAAGTTACACGTCATCAGCTTGTTTGTCTTCAGTAGCTGCTTGTTGCTATATGCATGTAATATAAAAGCATTGGTGGTAAGCTATGTCCATATTACATTACGGAGCGCATTTGGCTCTTGAGAAGATGGGAGGCACTCATAGCGATGCATTCATTTTAGGAGGCTCTGTAATTGATTGATTATCTCTCGAGAGAGATAAGAATCTAGCATTTGCATGGATCGTGTTTGGCTCTCGAGGGAGCTGAATGCTTTCATTCTGATGCATTTGCTGTGGGAAGCTCCAACAATTCTTGACTCTCTCTTGACCTGAGGGATGAGAATCAAGCATCTGTACTTGATTCGGGACCCACGGCTGCTAAGGCAGCAGGGCGTGATTGATCATGGGGATTGTAGGAGGAGCTTAGGGAGGAATCTGACTGGAGTGTTTTCCCTTTTGTGCATTTCCTGCTAGCTCTGCTGTTTTCATGTTGGTTCAAGAAGCCACTCTTTGGCCACTTCCAACTTGACTGATTAAATGTGGCATGTCTATTTCTGAGAATATATAGATTCAGAGAAAGTTGAAGCAGGTGTTATTAATAATCTACCTACTCTGCTGCCCGCATTTAAATTTGCGAGCCTTTTTATTCCTCCCATCTCCACATTGAGGTGTCAAGATAATGGACAAATTTGTATTCAGCTCATGTAGTCGAATTATTTGCATGTGGAGAGGCTGTGTAAGTAGCGATATGCAAGGAAGCCTCAGTTGAGGAGCTGCTTGTGAGCCATTTCTCTCCTGGTGCTACATTCTCTTTGAAGGTTCCACCTTGCCAATGGAGCAAGCACGTTCAGCCTTCGGGGGAGCTGAATGCACTCATTGTGATGATCGCAATGAGGGAGCTCCCCTCTCGATTAACTTTTTTTATTGTGGTGTGCAAGTAGGGTATTTTGCACCTTGCAGTTCAGGCCTCGTGTCTGCTGAAGCAGCATGGCAGCTTCGATCGTGGTGGGCAGAGTAGAGGCAGGTCTTATCAAATAAGTCTGCCTCCTCTGCTTACCACCTTGCGGCTCATAACTTTACTCAAGGCAGGGCATGAGCTGCTCTTCTCCATTTACACCGGGCTCTTTAAGTAGGGTCTAAGCTCCCCTGTGGCTTCCTTGGGGTTAGAGCCTGGGCGATGAGAGTTACTGGGCAAACTGCATTGTGTCCTGCTCGTGTTTGACTCCCTTTACATGAGTAAGGACTCGCTCCCTCTGTCAAAATCGAGGGAGTGAGGGTCTGTCCATATAAACTTCCCTTGTCCATGTCACGAAGTGGAATGCATTTCAAAATGGCGGCAACACTGGTATGAGCTGCTCCCCTAATTACTTTAGGGTCATTAAAATTGGAGTAGAAGCTATCATGTGATGTGGTGGGGCAAAGGTTGTAGATGGAAATGCTACTTTTCAGTAGGTGTAACAGTCGGGACTTCTCTTACTGCAGAGTATAGAAGCTTGGGAATCTTTCCTAGTATTGGCTTAGGGAGTAGCGCCACTATACACTCACCTAAAGGATTATTAGGAACACCATACTAATACTGTGTTTTACCCCCTTTCGCCTTCAGAACTGCCTTAATTCTACGTGGCATTGATTCAACAAGGTGCTGAAAGCATTCTTTAGAAATGTTGGCCCATATTGATAGGATAGCATCTTGCAGTTGATGGAGATTTGTGGGATGCACATCCAGGGCACGAAGCTCCCGTTCCACCACATCCCAAAGATGCTCTATTGGGTTGAGATCTGGTGACTGTGGGGGCCATTTTAGTACAGTGAACTCATTGTCATGTTCAAGAAACCAATTTGAAATGATTCGAGCTTTGTGACATGGTGCATTATCCTGCTGGAAGTAGCCATCAGAGGATGGGTACATGGTGGTCATAAAGGGATGGACATGGTCAGAAACAATGCTCAGGTAGGCCGTGGCATTTAAACGATGCCCAATTGGCACTAAGGGGCCTAAAGTGTGCCAAGAAAACATCCCCCACACCATTACACCACCACCACCAGCCTGCACAGTGGTAACAAGGCATGATGGATCCATGTTCTCATTCTGTTTACGCCAAATTCTGATTCTACCATCTGAATGTCTCAACAGAAATCGAGACTCATCAGACCAGGCAACATTTTTCCAGTCTTCAACTGTCCAATTTTGGTGAGCTCGTGCAAATTGTAGCCTCTTTTTCCTATTTGTAGTGGAGATGAGTGGTACCCGGTGGGGTCTTCTGCTGTTGTAGCCCATCCGCCTCAAGGTTGTGCGTGTTGTGGCTTCACAAATGCTTTGCTGCATACCTCGGTTGTAATGAGTGGTTATTTCAGTCAAAGTTGCTCTTCTATCAGCTTGAATCAGTCGGCCCATTCTCCTCTGACCTCTAGCATCAACAAGGCATTTTCGCCCACAGGACTGCCGCATACTGGATGTTTTTCCTTCTCACACCATTCTTTGTAAACTCTAGAAATGGTTGTGCGTGAAAATCCCAGTAACTGAGCAGATTGTGAAATACTCAGACCGGCCCGTCTGGCACCAACAACCATGCCACGCTCAAAATTGCTTAAATCACCTTTCTTTCCCATTCTGACATTCAGTTTGGAGTTCAGGAGATTGTCTTGACCAGGACCACACCCCTAAATGCATTGAAGCAACTGCCATGTGATTGGTTGATTAGATAATTGCATTAATGAGAAATTGAACAGGTGTTCCTAATAATCCTTTAGGTGAGTGTATGTTTCATTAACAAAGTTCGGGAGGAGCACGTTCAGATAATTAACATGAGAGGAGTGCATTCAGTTCATCAATTCAATTAACGAGATAAGAGGTATATATGCAGCAGACTTACCTCCACCACCCCATCTCCTCACTTCTAGTTCTATTTATTCTCATCTCAACAGAGAGGGGAGTACTCCAGTTCGGGGCCAAATTACGAGCTTGGAGCCCTTCCTCTGGACAGCACGCCAAATACGCATAACCTTTACACCATTTAATTATATGTAAGTGTGAACTCGTGAAATAAGTAATATGGGATGCGCCCATGGGGTTGACGTGCCTCTGAATCCGGCTAAGTAATCCGTAGAGTAAATTTATGGTCTTTACCTTGGGCTTGTTTGCGTTTCTCCTTTTAGACTAAAGAGTTGAGGACGTGTTATTCAGGCACCTGTTTGTACTCGCGGGTGCTCCACGTGTGACATAATGGACTGCCGTCTGCCAGTGATTATTGCCATTTGTTTACACATGCTTCAGACACCGGTCACATTGATGACATTCTCCTTCTCAGGGAACCAGGTTGCATACCTAACCTGAGATGATGAGTGATTGAGAAATCACATCTCTGTGAAGCGCAGAGTTTTCCTTGTTACCAGTCTGTAAATGTCATTCATTTAGACATAGATTGCAAAACATGGATCACAACGCAATCCCAAAGAAAACAACATGGCTGCAGGAACAGACATACAAATTGTATATTGTATAACTACAACAACAACCTTACAACTTCTTGATGTTTACCGTTTACTGACAACTAACATGCTTCACTCCTCAACAGAAAGTAAAAAAAACAAAAAAACATGCTTCACTCCATTCAAGGCATCAACAGCACTCAATACTGTTAACTGTGAACTATAACAAATATCAATTAAAGTATAAATGTAACCAATTTTTTCAGCACAACAACCTTTGTGGTTCAACTAACCTCGCAATTGGTGAAAGTTTTTTTTTTAAAATGGACTTCTAAGTAGTAGACAAGAAATCATCTGATTGTGAATTCATTGTTTTCAACAACCAAAGTTTTAAAATCTTTGCACCACTAGACACTTTTATTGTTGATTTATAAATATATTATTACAAACTAAATTTGAAGCAGATTATGGTACAGTGTCATCAAGTTTTTTTTAACTTACAGAGCACTCAATGCTGTATGCTAAAATCATGTTATAGGTTTAGTATAGAAGATTCGAAAATTCCTTCTCAATTAAGGAATTTTGAAATCTTCTCTACACAAGACTTATCTTGACCAAAATAGGTCAAGTTTGTTTTAAAAAACAATCTTTCCCAACCGCTGTAACTTGTTTCCCAGCTGCCACACCAACTTGTCAGTGCAGTAGTGGTGTAAAGTTACATGCATAATGAAGGCTCACAGTGCAAACCCTGTATTATTGGCAAACAACAGCGTGAGACTCTAACAGAGTGAGAATTAAAAACCAGATTTTTTTTTTATAGCATCTGAACGCTAAGTAATGGACACAACAACCCCCATTAGAGGACAACATCTAGATCAAGCCCCAGTAAAACTCTCTTTATTAGATATTCAAATTGTATCCATTCAATATGCATTGCTTTTTGGAACAAGCACAGAACACAGAGACTAAGGTGGGACGGTGCTGACTGAGCGGATGTGAATTACTACTGAAGGTAAAGAAATTGAATTTTTTTTTTGGAATTTCACAGTAAACCACATACTGTACATCATAACTGCACCTAATACCTTTACAATCTTGTCAATCATTGACAAAACGCCTAAATGCCTCATTTGGAATCAAACACGCTAATATCAAACCAAGACCACCATATAAGCATATAAGCTTGATAAGCGAGACGACACGCAAAGAAGCAAAGCCTAGATGTTTAGTGTCTTCAGAACATGATCACACACACAAACTCACATCCAGCTCAAACACAAAAGCTTTTCAGTTTGTTTTCTTCACTTGGAGGGGAAAGAAAAACTTCATATAAATCTTGCAGTCACAAATAAAATCTGTTATTTTAAGAAATGCAGGACTTTGTTCAAATGAAACAACATACAGAACATAACTAGGGCCTAAAAACAATACTACATATTTTTACACAGTCAGAACAAGACAGACCTAGATGTAAATCTAGGTATTACAAAAAAAAAAAAAAATTAATAGAAAGAAACCAGGTAAATTCAGTGTTCAGGAGTGCTTGAGTATTTGTTCATGCATAATTGAGTGTGACTTTGTATTTGTGAAGAGGGCGTCTAGCTTAGGAGCTCCAGGTATGTGACAGGCACTTTGCCTTTCTGGTTGCCTCGCTCTCCAATAAGCCAGTCTGGGTCCATGCCGGGCACCGTGTACACCGTAATCAGCTACAGAATAACAGAGAGAAAGAAAAATCAAGAAGACATTTTGCTGTGCATTAAAAAAAAAACAGGGAATTCTTGGAATATCTATATATCTATTTTTATTTTTTTCACTATAAATTATGAGATGTCTGGTTGTTTTTCACTTACAAAAACTGTAAACTTAACAGTATTTTACTGTAAAATTACATGACAAATACCACCGTATATAACAAGTAAAAATCTCGGTTATTTATGTAACATCGGTTCCTTAAGATAAAAGGAACACGCATTCTGATGCTATGGGGGAAACTCCTTTTCTCCGAAATACTGAAGGCTTATTGAATCAACGGCATTTCAGCCCGCCAAAACGGGTAGCGGCGGCTGCCTGTATAAGTCTGCGCTGAATGCCATATCGTCAGAAACTTTTGAATGAGAAGTGACAAGCATCAACTCAGGTGCCAGTGCAGTAGCACGGCCAGCTACGCAATGCTCATTCCCATTATCTCAGGGAACATCTCGGTTCCGTATGTGACCCTCGTTCCCTGAAGGAAGGGAACGGAGACGTTACGTCAGTTACTGTCGAAATGGGGGTTTCGCTTAGAAGCCAATCGCCTTTGAGCTCTACAAAACGAGCCAATGGCATGAAGATGCCATGGGTCTGCGGAATTTGCATAACGCAACCCCGCCCCACCGCGTGGGTATAAAGGCCGTTGCGTGGCAATCTCGCATTATGTTACCTGCTGAAGAGCCGAGGCATGAGCGCCCGGTCGTTCCAGCAGTACAGCGGAAGTGGCATGGGGACGTAACGTTCCCTTTCAGTCAGTACACTACGAGTTTCGTCAGTTACTGACGAAATGGGGGTCCCGATACAATCTCGCCACGATGGCTGTCTTCCAGCGTCCTGCGCTGACCAGAGCTCCCTGCCGTGAGCCTTGATGGAAGCCAGGGCAATCAAGAGCGCCACTTTCAATGACAGGAACTTCAGCTCTACAGACTGCAGTGGCTCAAAGGGAGCTTTCTGCAGGGCAGATAAAACCACTACAAGATCCCAATAGGGTATTTGAGGAGGGCGAGGAGGATTTAATCCCCTCTAAGGAACCTGCTGACCAGGTCGTGCTGTCCTACCGTTTTTGAGTCCACCAGGTCATGGTGAGCCGAAATTGCGGCCACATAGATGTTCTTGGAGGAAGGAGAGCACAGATCCGATCGAGTATTTCCTAGGGTCTTCTCGGCGAGAAGAGCACCAGGTGACGAAGAGGTTCCACGTCAACGCATAGGCCTGTCTCGTGTACTAGGCCCTAGCGGAAATGATGGTAGCCGCCACCTGAGGTGGCAGGGTACTCAAACCTACCACGTTCCGTCCAGGTCCCACACGTCAGGACGTGGGTGCCATATGGTGCCCCGTCTCTGAGTAAGGAGGTCCTTCCTCAGAGGGATCGACCAGGGAGGATTCAGTTCTCCTGGGATGTGAACGGCACGAAGCGATCTCAGATGCTTCTGACTCCATAGGAGGAGATGGCGGGCGAGTTGCAACATCCGGCGGGAGCATAGACCACCTTGTCGGTTGATGTACGCTACTGTCGCCGTGCTGTCTGAATGGACCAGTACATGCTTGTCCTTGAGCAGGGCTCGGAAGTGGTGCAGGGCAAGACGTACAGCCAGCAACTCGAGGTAATTGACATGCCATAGGCACTCGGGTCCTCTCCAGGAGCCTGCGGCAGCAGGTCCATTGCACATGGCACCCCAGCCCGTGGCAGAGGCATCTGTTGATACAACAACATGCCTGGAAACTCGTTTTAGGGGAACACCTGCCCGTAGAAAACTGAGGTTCGACCACGGGGTGAAGGTTTGACGGCAGGCCCGAGTCACTGGGACCTGGAGCGTGCCGTGTTGCCATGCCCATCTCGGGACTTGATCACGAAGCCCGTGCTGAAGCGGTCGCATATGAAGCAAACCGAGCGGCGTTACCGCGGCTGCGGATGCCATATGCCCCAGGAGCCTCTGAAAATATTTCAGTGGAACTGCACTCTTGTCCTCGTACTGGCGAAGACAAGTCAGCAGTGACTACGCGCGCTCGCTCGTAAGCTGCATGTACATGGCGACCGAGTCAATTTCCATACTGAGAAAAGAGATCCTCTGCACTGGGGAGAGTTTGCTCTTTTCCCAGTTGACCCGAAGGCCCAGACGCTGAAGCACCAGGTCCCTGTGTTTGCAAACCTGGTCTCGAGAGTGGCCTAGAATCAGCTAGTCGTCGAGATAGGCAACACGGGGTTCGCATCCTGAACTGAGCGGCACAAGGGCTGCCTCAACGACTTTCGTGAAGACGCGAGGGAACAGGGCTAACCTGAATGGGAGAACCGTGTACTGATATGCCTGCCCCTCGAAGGCAAAAAGAAACGTGTGTCGAGGAAGAATGGAGACATGAAAGTACGTGTCCTTCAGGTCGATCGCTGCAAACCAATCCAAGGGACGAAGGCACTCGAAAATGCGTTTGGCTGTCAACATCTTGAATGGAAGCCTGTGAAGGGTCTCGCCTGCCAGGGGGCTGGCGACAGAGGGGGCTGAGAGTGGCAAGGCTGTGCGTTGCACACTGCCAGCCGCGCCCTCTTGAGGCTTGGAGGTGAAAATGTCAGTTCTTTCTTTAACCATGAATATGGTGCCGCCGGCCGTGAGGCCAGCGGTGGAAGGGGAAAACCAAGGATTCTCCCCTGGCCCTCCAGCTGGGGAAGGAGTGGCCCTGCTTCCATCTCCTGGGAAAGAACCGAGTTCACCTCCGAGCTGCCCGTCTCAGGACCGCCGTTTAGACTGCCGTATAGCAGGCTGGGGGGCTGGGACGGGCGGGGCTGCCTTTCTGCGGCATCCTCCGCACTTCGGCCTGGGTGAAGGCTGCTGCTGGGGCCGAGCGGGAGGGGCGGGAGCTGCAGGAGGGCGGCCTAGGCGGGGAGCAGACTGAGGCTTCTGAGCCGGCGGCTGGGTGGAGGCAGCAGCAGGCCGCCGGGGCAGAATGTGTTTAATAGCCTCAGTCTGTTTCTGAGCGGTCGAGAACTGTTGGGCAAAGTCCTGGACCACCCCGCCGAATAGCCCATCCTTGGTAATGGGAGAATTGAGGAAACGGATTCTCTCAGATTCTCGCATATCAGCCAGGTGGAGCCATAAATGTTGCTCTTGGACCACGGAAGTGTACATCACCTGACCGAAAGAGCTTGCAGTCACCTTCGTCGCTTGTAGAGCGAGGTCGGTGGCCGCATGCAACTCCTGCATTAAAGCGGGGTCAGCATTGCCCTCGTGCATGTCTCTGAGCACCTTGGCCTGGTAGACCTGTAGGGTGGCCATAGCATGCAGGGCGGACGCGGCCTGGCCCGCAGCTCTGTAGGTCTTCGCCACCAAAGTAGACGTAAACCTACAAGCTTTGGACAGGTGCTTTGGGAACCCCAGTGTACCCTTTCACCGCGCCGCCATCGAGGGCAGTGAAGGTGGAAGTGGCTGCCGAACAATCGTGAAAAGTCAAGGGAGGCTTCCACGACTTCGACACCTCTTCATGCACTTCCGGGAAGAAGGGCACTGGGGGCTGACGGGCGCCTTTGGCGCGGGCCGCCCCCAGATACTAATCGCCCAGGGAGAACACGCAAGCTGTGCTAGATCACTGCACAGATCAGACAGGAATGCAGAACTCGCTGGAACGCGCCGTAACACCAACACTCTGGAGAGACACTCGTCTTGAAGAGAAGAAACGCTCAGGCAGTAACACTCGGCTCTGAAGCAGAAAACATAATGCGAGATTGCCACGCAACGGCCTTTATACCCACGTGGTGGGGCGGGGTTGCGTTATGCAAATTCCACAGACCCATGGCATCTTCATGCCATTGGCTCGTTTTGTAGAGCTCAAAGGCGATTGGCTTCCAAGCGAAACCCCCATTTCGTCAGTAACTGATGTAACTTGTAGTGTACTGACTGAAAGGGAACCGAGGTTATGGGAGTAACCGAGATGTTCTCTTTCGATACAGTTTACTTGCATTTTGTCAGTTGCTGACGCTATGGGGAACAAAATCCAATAGTGCCGGGGCCTTAACTGCCTATTCATGGGCCAACACTAGGGTGAAAAATACCCAGGGTGAGGCAAGAATTAGTCCAAGATAGTTAGGCTCAGACAACGAGGCCTAAGCCATTGGGGCATGGCCACCATGGGGCATAATGCCCTAAGCAGACTAGACCCCACGGAGGTCCTAGACTGGCTTAAGCAGTCTCGCTGAAGGGCAGGAACTCCCAAGTTATAGAATCTGGCAAGATCTACGAGCAAATTGGAGCATCATTTGATCATTTCCAAGACCCTTCCCAAGCCTGGCTTCGGGTGACAAGGGGCTTGAATGCCATGGGACTGTAAACAAACTCACTTTTCAAAAGTAACAGTAGAGAACTACAAAATAAAGTTATTTATAAAAACTGTAGGGTTAGAAAAAGTGTAGGGTTAGAAAATAAAATATGTATATATAATTTATTTCATAATACTTCAATTATAAATAATGATAATAAAATGTATATACACTTTATTTATATTATGTATAATTATTTATTAACATTTTAATTGATTTACAATTAAATAGCTATACAGATTCCATTAAAACACTAATTCTCACTACAGTACATACTAAACTTACTAAAAATCACTCATAATGACTCCTGATAGCTCCTGAAGGAGGGAACGGAGATGTTACGTCGAACTGACGTCATGGGTTCCCTATGGAAAGCGCCATCGCCACTGAACTGTGTCACGAGTGTTGGAAATGTAGATGCTGGCAAGCTGCCGCGTGCCCTTTTGGTAACTGCTCTTACAATGGTCGTAACCTATCCAGCGTGTAAGCCCGAGAAGGTGTCCTCCATACAGAAGGGGATGGAAGGGACAGGGTTTACTCTGGGGACGGTCGAAGCTGCTGTTCCTACTCCAGGAAAGAGTGCTTTGGAACTCAATTCCCATCGTTTTTCAGCCTTGACCAAAAATTGGGGAAGCATGCCCAATCTCAAAGTAGGGGAATGCTACGGAGACCACACCCTGCCTGAAGGGAGGTAGCGTGTAGAGGTTACACGTATGGACTGACCCACAGGGCAGTGCTACATATGGAAGATCTCTGAGGTAGGTCCTCCCTAGTCAGGGACCTACCGAGCCACCCAGGTAAAGACAATCACATCATATGGGCATTTAGCCCAGTACAAGGGTTGACCGGCCGGGCATGCACATGAGTACTGGGCCTGGTGTCGGATGCCTCCGCTGCGTCACCCCAAGGGGGCACGGTTCGCCTTGGGACTGGTAGGCCAAGGTCATAGCATCCACTATCCAGTGGGCCAACCTCTGTTTGAAGACAGCCTTTCCCTTCTGCTGACCTCCAAAGCAGACAACGAGCTGCTCTGAGCTTCTGAAGCTGGGTCTGCCTCCTCCGGGGCAGCGCTTGCAAGTTCACCACCTGGTCCCAAAAGGGAGTGGTGCAAACTTTGGACACGTATCTGGGCCGGGGTCTCAGGATAGCGTGAAACAGGATCGGGCAAAACTCTAGCAAACAATTTGCTCAACGAAAATGCCTGCAGGTCCCCTACCCTCTTGAAGGAAGCGAGCGCAGTCAGGAGCGCTGTTTTTAAAGCACATTTTTAAAGCACATTTCTTCTCCAGAGTGACGATAGCCCTCTCACCGATGCAGCTATCGAATGATGCACTGGGTTGCCGTGACAAACTGCGCTGTCACTTGGCAGTTCACCGGCACAGCACACGAACGGGAGGTCTGTGGGGGTTTTCCCGGCAAAAAGCTCTCACTGTAACCCTCGGTCTCCCCAAGTGTTGAGCAGACCCGTGACTGTGCTTTTACACACAAGCGGCGGCTGGACAACAACAAAGGGGACTCAAGCCTTTACAAGAAAGTAGAGTTATGACCCGCGTGCCAACGTGGTAATGTGCCCATGCGAGAACATGAACCACCCACGAATGCCGTCTCAGCATGCTAGGCATGTGAGACAGTGATCATGGCCGTAAGATGAAGTCAGGAAACGACTGCATCCAGAAACACACAGACAGAAAAACAATCTTTAAAAAGACGCTGACCGCCCGTGCTTGATCTTTTAGGGAACCACTCTGTTAGCCGAAATGCCCATGGGCAACTGCTGCACTGTGTGCACAGCAAGCTGGATGCAGACACTACTGGAATGCGCAGTCACAGCAGCACAGAGATCCCACAATGAGCTGCAAGCAAAATAGCAGTTAAAACTGCTGTTTACGGAGTGTTTCTCCTGATAGCAATTAAAATAGCTGTTTTCTCTTTATAGAAATGTACTCTTCTTTAGAAGGTAAATCGAATGAGCAATCACTGTCGCAACCGCTTGGCTCCGAAGCAAATATGAATGAAGTGAGTAATGCTGGTCATATTTATACCCAGTGTGACTTGTCATGCAAATCTCACTGGTCAATGTTCAGTGCATCACATATGGTAAATATGAAAGCCCATATGTGTCACACTAGAACAGACCTCATTGGTTCTTATGCTCGTTCTGTTACCACTTGGAGATGATTGGGCTCCTAGGCGAGATCCCATGATGTCAGTCCGACGTAACATCGAACGTGACTGACTGAATGGGAATGAAGGTTATTGACTAAGGAGGAAAAACAGATTTTGATCATGCCCTACCTCATCAGCGAGAAGGGAAAGTTCACTTGTATCTGCAGCATCATAGTCATACAGCACTTTGGCCTTGCGAGTGCCAGTAGCAGGAGGCTTCACCTCCTCAATCTTCAGCGTGCTGGGCTCAAGGGCATTGGAGGGGTTTGGGGGACGACTAGGTGAAGAAGCCCCAGGTAGAGAGGCAGTGGAAAGGGGAGAAGGGCCTGTCGACACCCCTGATGTGGAGGCATTCACAGCAAAGGCATTAGGAAACCTGAAAGCACAGATTCAAAATCATAAATAAACACATACAATACACATCATCGGGCATTTCTGGCATATCATAGAGTGCATCACATATGGTAAATATGAAAGCCCATATGTGTCACACTAGAACAGACCTCATTGGTTCTTGTGCATGCATTACACACACACACACACACACGTTCAAGCTTCTGTGTTCACCATATATGATGCCTTCTATATGTCTTTGTATGTGAATAAAATCCCAAATGAAATCTGTTCATCATATAAAGTGGTCGTATCTCTTCTAAAGACATGGATTAAACTGCTCAATTGATATGGATTAATTTTAGTTTTGGTTACCTGGACATTCAAATGGAGAAACATTTCATTTAAAAAATACATTAATTTGTGTTTCAAAGATTAACCACAGTCTTATGGGTTTGGAATGACACGAAGGTGAGTAAATGATTTTTTTTTTTTGGGGTGAACTATCCCTTTAAATTTAGTCTGTAAACTCTCTTCCTTTTTCAGCGTGATGGAAAAAGTTACTCACGTATCTCCGTTTGCACTGAGAACAGAAAAAGGAAAGAAAAAGCAGAAAAAAACAGTTTTCAAGAAGTCTTGTGATTTTCTTTACTAGAAACCAGTTGCTATAAATGAAATGTGTGGAATAAACCCATTGTTACTAATGGTTGTCGTCACATCTATCCATATCAAGAATAGAGTAATGTGAACTAAAGTAAACTACCAAATTGTTGTTTATGGGCAGCTTTTCTCACCTGCTTAACTCTTTCTGAAGGTCCTGCATGTGCTTGTGACACTGTGTGTAATAAGCAGCCTGGGCCTCCACAAATTCATGCAGACAACGCAAGTGGTTCACCTGCAATAGAAAATCTATTTGAAATAGTTCCCGACACGTACACTAGCATTTAAAAGTTTGGAGTCTGTGAGATGTTTTTGTCTGTTATGCTCACCAAGGCTGCATTTATTTGATCAAAAACAGTAATATTGTGAAATATTATGACAATTTAAAATGACCGTTAACTATTTGAAAATATTTTAAAATGTAATTAAAATAAATTGTATTAAATCATTCTAAAAAGCTTCTTTGGTGCTCAATAAACCTCTTATCAATGTTCAAAACAGCTGTGCTTCTTAATATTTTTGTGGAAACTCCGAAACATTTTTTTCAGTATTCTTCGATGAATAGGAAAATACAGCATTTATTTGAAAGAAATCTTATTAACATTTCATCTTCACTGTCACACACACACCCTTGCTGAATAAAAGTATTAGATGTTTAATGTGTTGGGTATTGTGTAATGTCTTAGGAGTAGGTATAGTTTAATATTAACTAACTAACTAACGTTGACATTGCAATGTATTGTTTGCATAATGTTGAAAATGAACAGTAGAGTGTGTGAAAACCACATGTACTCACGTGTGTGCTGCTGATGCCCTCCAGGAGGAGGCGCGTCACCTCCGCCTGCCTGTCAAACTCAGTCTGAGCAACACGCAGCTCGTGCTCTGCCTGGTGGAGCCACACACACACACACACACACACACACACACAAAAACACATATAAAGTAAAATCACAGGACACATCTTCCACTTACATCAACTACTTTGTCTAGCCAACTTGGATTTGTTTTTGTTATTGTTTATTTTAGCCAAAAAAAACACGTTCTTCCTGCACATTCTTCCTGTCCAGGCAACTAACCTATTGTTTCGTTTTCTTTCCTTCTTGTTTTATAGGAATAAAGTACTCAGCAACACAATCAGTTCCATTCATGAATTTTTGGTGATTGTAATGCAATTAGGAAGAACATGAAACATGCACCTGGTAGAAAACACTCATTGACAAAACACCAGAATTGTTTATAGCAAATGAGCTTTGATTATATATCATATAATGGTCAGACGAATAATGTAATGTCTATGTTTAATGTAATGTCATTTGTAAATACCCCATTTACAATAAAGATGAAATGATGGAAGCAACATTTTTATTTCAAGCACTACTTTAGAGGGAAGGAAATGGCTAAATTCTACAGCTGTATACAAATGTCTCTTTTTGCCTAAAGCTTGTATTACAAATACAAATGCATCCACTCATTGAGATAAATCATGATCATGTTGCCTTGTACAGCATTCTGGTTATTATAATGTGATAATAATTTAAGCAATTACTTGCTGAAATCTGTACTATTTGTTAGGAAGTCTGACAGATGTATAGATTTGTATACAGATGGACATATAAGCAGAAGACTATCATTATACACACATACGAACATTTATTACATACATTAATGTGCAGTGATCTTCAGATCTTGCCCAATACTCACTTTATCAACTTCCTCACTCCAGAGCTGGAACATGCAGCATAAAGACAAGAGAAGAACAGTGATGACAACATACCTTTATAAATATAGACCTACCGAGAAAAATACTGACTAAAAGGTAAAATTTAAGTAACATCAAAAATTGTTGTATTGTTAAGCTTGATGGGATCTTGAGATTGAAAGAGACATTCTAATGTAATCAGACACATGGTCAAATTTTTAAAATAAAAGCGAAAGAGTAAAAGCAATATATATTATTTTTGCCAAACATTCCACTGCAAATGTTCGCAGGGGGTTTTCATGTTTTGACTTCTGTAATAACATGACGTCAGTATGATTTCGAAAGATCCAAATGCAAACTATATTACAGGACCAGTCAAAAGTTTGGACATACTTGAAGCTGAATTTGCCAAATAGTTATTGAAACAAAACCTGATAAGATAGATATACATTACAATTTAAGACTTGACGCATTAGATTTTCTCTTTACGTTCATTTAACACTTTTTTTTTTTTTTACTCATTTAAGACTCTGCTTACGAGGATACTCGCCAATAACAAGCATTTCTTTTGGCAATTTAATGTGTTTTTGTCCGTTCAAGCGCAAAAGAGAACTGAATGCTGTACTGGCGTGCTGAACCGGCATTCTGTTTAAGCTTTTCGGGTGTTTGTTCACAGAAAGCCGCTCCGCGCCAGTACAGATCGCTTCATGGGATCCCTTTAATAGTTTAATAGCACTTGAATGAATGATAGCGTCATCATATAATGTAATGCTAAAAAAAGTTCTGCGTTAATTGCATTCCTATTTTTGAAAAAAAAATGATATTTGCATGTGTTACACATACACACATTTACCGGCCACTTTATAAGGTACACCTTTCTAGTAAAGAATTGGACCCCCTTTTGCCTTCAGAACTGCCTTAATTATTCGTGGTACAGATTCAACAAGGTGCTGGAAACATTCCCCATCACACAGTTGCTGCAGATTTGTCGGCTGTACACCGATGATGCGAATCTCCTGTTCCACCATATCCCAAAGGTGCTCTATTGGATTGAGATCTGGTGACTGTGGAGTCTATTTAAATATAGGGAACTCATTGTCATGTTAAAAAAAACAAAAAAACAGTCTGACATGATTTGAGCTTCATGACATGGTGCATTATCCTGGAAGTAGCCATGTACAATATGGGAATATGGGTACAAGGCAGGATAGAGCCATGCTTTCACATTGTTCATGCCAAATTCTGACCCTACCATCTGAATGTTGCAGCAGAATCAAGACTCATCAGACCATGTTTTTTCAATCTTCTATAGTCCAATTCTGGCGAGCCCATGCAAATTGTAGCCTTAGTTTTCTGTTTTTATCTGACAGGAGTGGGACCCGGTGTGTCTTCTGCTGCTGTAGTCCATCTTCTTCAAGGTTCAACGTACTGTGTGTTCAGAGATGCCCTTCTGCAGACCTCAGTTGTTTGACCTTGGTGGTTTGAGTTACTGTTGCCTTTCTATCAGCTCGAACCAGTCTGGCCATTCTTCTCTGACCTCTGGCATCAACAAGGCATTTTCGCCCACAGAACTGCCACTCACTGGATATTTTCTCTTTGCCTGACCATTCTCTGTAAACCCTAGAGATGGTTGTGTGTGAAAAATCCCAGTAGATCAGCAGTGAAATACTCAGACCAGCCCGTATGGAAGCAACAATCATGCCACATTCAAAGTTCCTCATTCTGATGCTCAGTCTTCAGCAGATCATCTTGATCAGGTCTACATGCCTAAATCCATTGTGTTGCTGTCATGTGATTGGCTGATTAGATATTTGCGTTAATCAGCAGTTGAACAGGTGTACCTAATAAAGTGGATGGCTGGCATACATACACATACAATTGATAACCGCAAGATAGTGACAGCTGTGTTACACAGATGAGCGTACTGATAAACAGTTGGCATGGATGATGGGAATGAGAGACCACTGGATGCCACAACTGACAATCAGAGCATTCCAGAGAGTCGCATAATAATAGGTTATATATAAAGCCTGTTAAAGGGTTAGTTCACCTAAAAATAAAATTTCTGTCATTAATTGCTCACGATATTCGTTCATCTTCAGAACACCTCTATAGATCCCTCCATAGACAGCTATTTAATTAACATTTTCAAGGTGCAGAAAGGTAGTAAAGACATCATTAAAATAGTCCATGTGACTCCAGTGGTCCAACCTTAATTTTATGAAGCGACGAGAATACTTTATACTTTTTAATACACGTATGCGTGTGCATATTTTAGAAATCATCATAAATTAGGTATCATTCGAAAGCATAAACTTATAAATCTTATAAAGTCTTAAAAATAGAATAAAGTCTTAAAAAGCCAACCATAGTCTATATTTACAGAGTCAAGCCTTAAACATTCATGAATTACAACCATTAAAGTTAAGATCTAAGGGGGCGGGGTTGAGGCAGTTAACAGGTTAATGACTTCGCACATTTAAGAATATTTGTAAAAAGGGAAGTAGCTGTGTCCAAACTTTTGAGCTGTAATGTATAGAACATATCTAAGAGGAGACACACAAACTACAACCCACTATTATGTATTACTACTAATCAACTGAATATACATGTATTGCATCTGCTGTCGCCATAACATTAATCAGTCACAGAGGGAAAGGCACACAGACACACAACACTGTAAGACAGGAGACGTAAATGAGACAATGTTACTGGGGTAAAAGCACAACACAGAAAAAAGCAGGACTAGTTTTTAAACAGTGGGTCAACATCTCAGACAAGTCTGAGGAGATGCTACCATCACTGAGCTGTGCTGACGAGAGACAGACAATAAATAATCGCATGTCTAGAAGTACACTACTCTAAGAGGGGTTTAAATTAAGGCTTCACTTCAGATGCAAGTTCATACAACCTTTTCTCTGTCACTCAGATATGAATCACCAACTTCACTATCCCACTGGGTGGAATGAAAAAGTATGATGGGATGATGGAAAAGTTTCAGTGAGGCCCTTTTCTCATTATCATCTGCACATTTCAACCATCTAAGATTCAAGGTAATGGCAAATGGTAGAGGATGATACTATACACAAATCTGTTAGGTGTAATAAGGGAGACTTATTTATTCATTAATTTATGCTTTTGCCAATGCTTTTCATCCAAAACAACAGTACACTGTGTTATGCCACCCCCATTAAAGAACGGACTGTTGGAGGACATCCTACTAATCTAAACTTGAAAGGTTTGGTGCAAATATCAGTGGGTATATACAAATAAGTGTCATGTAGAAAGAGAGAGAAAGAAAAAGAGAGAGTTTGTGTGTGTGGGGGGGGGGAGAGACTTCTAATGCTAAGGGTCTGCAGCCTTCTTACCGCAGATGCACTGGCGGACAGAACATAATTGCGTGGCCTAGTCTCCTGAAAGTCAGGCGCAGCCTACAGGTGGAGGGGGGGAAAACAGAGTTTTACAGAGAATCATGCGTCCACATGAACTAACCCAGCAGACAACACTATTTTCAAATAAGAGAAATAAAAAAAACAGAGAAAAAAAAAAAAGAACACATAACAAACCAGCCTGCAAACTCTGCCACACACAAAAACAGGGAAATTAGGAGGGCAGCTGCAGATTTTTTTGTATCACTTTTTTGTATCAGATTTAAAAAATAAAGCATGATGAGAAGATCTTTTTTTCTGTGGTTTTTACTCATTGTTTCAGTGCTTCAGTGTTCAAGTATCCAACACATTACTTCCCATAAATAGTAATAATTGTAATTTGTCACTCTTTTGCATACGTAATGTATTGTAAACAATAATGGTGATGTAGACTGAAAGCAGTTTTCCTTTGTACTCTTTGCACTGCTGTGTTTCATGAAGAGCACAATGCCCTGGTCTTCATGTGCCTTGACAAGCTCTTGTAAATATTAGATGGCCTTGAAATAGAGGTCAAAATAGACAAGATTCTTGCTGCTTGTGGGATGAATCATCTATTAGTTTACCAATATGCTGAGCACAATCACTTGTTGAATGATACATTAATGAAAAGTCATTTACAGCATATGCTTACCAATACAAATCAATAGAAAGAATAAACACCAATACATCTAACAAATAGAGTTTGATATTTTAACGGGTTTAAACTACACCATTTCCTATAACAGGGGATCCCAACCTCTCCCAATCCTATGACCTAATATTTTCAATCCTAGTACCTCCTGAAATTTCAAGTAATGTTATGACCTCTCTCAAAAAAAGCATATATAATATATTATAATATAGTGTCTGCGTGTCTGTGTCTGCGTGTCTGTGTCTGCGTGTCTGTGTCTGCGTGTCTGTGTCTGCGTTTGTTTTTGTGATTTATGAGGACACAAATTTGTATAATGACATGGGTATTACACTGGTATTACGACGTAAACATGAAATATGAGGACATTTCATATGTCCTCATATATAAAATAGCTTTAAAAACAATGTTTTATTAAAAATGTAAACATGCAGAATGTCTTCTGTGATGCGTACGTTTAGGGGTGGGGTAGTGTAAGGGGATAGAATGTACAGTTTGTACAGTATAAAAACCATTACGCCTATGGAATGTCCTCACTTAGATAGCAAAACAAACCTGTGTGTTTATAATTATTATATTATATTATATTATATTATATTATATATATATATATATATATAATTGAATATAAAATTCAACCTGCCAAAGTGGCTAGTGCGAATGACTGTTACACGCCACTGCTAAAATCCACCCGCATTTTGGCAGGTTATATTATATCCATCATGGGTTGACTGTGATTTTAAAAAGGACTGACTTTTAAAAGGTTATATCTATATCTATATATCTATATATATATCTATATATCTATATATCTATATATATATCTATATATCTATATATCTATATATATATATATCTATATATATATATATAGGCCTGTACAAGTAAATGCTTGCATGAGGCAGCCAAGGATGAAAGGCAGTTGAGAAAGCACACACACACACACACACACACACACACACACACGGATACTCACATCTCCCTCACACTGTGCAAATGACAACAGAGAGACAAGTTAGTGTATACAAGTAAAGGAAAAGATCCAACACAATCAAATATATGTGGCCATTGGAAAGTAAAAAAACCCGGATGGCTGAGTCATTATTGTATTCCTTTGAACACACAAAAAGAACAAGCAACCAGGTTCCTTTATAGAGGTAGAGATTTACAGAGGTAATCAAAGTCTAGTCCGTTCCAGTCCTGACCTTAGATAACCTTATTAAAACTTTAACAGGATATGCATCAAGACGGAAATCACCAAAAATCAAATCC
Source organism: Rhinogobio ventralis (assembly GCA_039654625.1). Lineage (NCBI taxonomy): Eukaryota > Metazoa > Chordata > Actinopteri > Cypriniformes > Gobionidae > Rhinogobio > Rhinogobio ventralis. The sequence goes on from CM077194.1 coordinate 20,766,167, forward strand.
TAAATGAGTGTATTAGAAAACAATGAGTCTCAGTTATGTAGGGAAGTAAACAAAGAAAACATGACTCAAAGCAGGTGACTCATCCCTCAGAGTAAGCTACTCTCACTTAAATTATTGAAAGTAAAAATTTTTTTTTTTTAAAAACATGAAAAAGCAAACATATACGTGAAAGGAAAAGATATGAAAGGGTCATTCAATGATTACGTTTCCATTTGCCTGACTCAAAGAATATCTTCCACATAACAACCAGACCCTGAAAAACAACCAGAGCCTGTAAATTACCCTTTTTCAATGAGGTAAACAGAATGAACCAAAAGCACCACTTTTAACACAGGTATACTCTAATTACACAGCACAGGGGCCACTTTTAAAAAATATTTGGTGACCTAATGAATAAAATGACCTGTAGTAACAGTAATAACAATAATAATAGGGTAACACTTTACAATAAGGGTTCATTTGTTAACATTAGTTAAATGCATTAACTAACAATTACTATTTAATTTTTTTTTATTATTAATCTTAAATGTTATTTCTTTTTTTAGCATTTACTAATACTGTACATTTTGGAAATCAAAAGCTGCCTGTATCTGACAGTAGTTGATGCACTGTGAACTAACCTGAACAAAAATAAATAAATAAATAACAAATGCATTTTATTAACCTAATACACGCTTTTTTTTAATCATATTTTATCACATCATGCATCAGCAGTTTGTTTTTGTTTTTTTATTCCTTTTCATTTCCCAGAATTATTTAGTCAAGCTTATTTACACATAAATTAATTCAGAAATGCTTCCAGTATGTTAACAGATTAATAGGAATCAGTCTTTTGGTGGTTAACTGTCTGTTTTTTTGTTGTTGCTGTTGTTGTTGTTTTTTTCATTCTTTCAGTGTTTGATTTGCCACATCACATTGTTCGCTTATGCACAACAGATTGTAAGTCACTGATAACCTCATGATGAGCTATGTTTGGGCTGCGGGCTAGACAATGAATATCCTTGATTTTTCATGGCATACTTCCTTAACTGTCCCTTGAGAGACCTGAATCCTATATTGACAGATCATAAGTGCTTTATGATAAGAGCGTGGTAGGGGAGATTAAAAAAAACATGAGGCATGTGATGATGATTGAATAAGTGAAAATAAACCTTACAGCAGCCTTGGCCTCTGCTGACTTTGCTTTTTTAAGTCGAGCTTTGCAAACATCCAGGTCAAGACGGCGGTTCTCAAGTAGTCTTCTCTCTTTCTGAAATCAAAACATACAGACCTTTGAGAAAAATAATGTGTGCTTAACTGTATTTAATGTGTATTTGTATTGTACTTTGCATCATAAAAGTACATTTTTTAAAAACGGTCCATGCAGACAATATTAATAAAATAAAAGGCCACTTAAGTGTACTTAAAGGGAGTACATTTTCATGTTTGTTTCTTAACACATAGTCTGTTCACTGTCAGGGTCACAAAAATCAAACCCACTAAAAAAAATAAATAAATATGTAATGGTCTCAATTTGTGATATCCACTTTAAATTTGGAACACAACTTGGTTAGACATATGCATGCTTAAAAAATAAAAAAAAATAGCAATTATTTTGTAAAATATATATTTTGTATAAAATAAGAAATATGTTTACTTCATCACATTAACTATAGCAGTAAACTGAAACGTCACACTTTCATGCTAAGTGCTTTTACTTCTGCACTAAGAGAGGCCAAGATAGCGCTGTGATAGGTGGACGCGTTCATAACGTCTCGTCAGGAAATTTTTAAATGGGACGATTATATAGCCATTATAATATAGACATTGCCATTTATGAAAGTGTAAGTGACTCTTCAGCGGAAATCCTGAAGGCCATTCGCAAACTTTCTGACAAATACGACAAGATGTTTCAGAAAATGTCTGCAATTGATGCAACGACTGGATCTACAGTTAAGCAGATTGAGACTTTGTCGTCAACGGTTACTCAACTTGTTACCGAGGTAGCATCGCACAAGGAGTCTCTGAAAGTTGTGACGACGGTGATTCAGGTGCTACAAAAGGTGAATAAAACCCTGAAGGAAGAGGCGGGTGAATGTAAGCGTTACACAATACACAATACATTAAAGCTACATATTAATTGTGTCAAGTGCACTGATCCTAACCCTAATCTCTAAATTTATCACAAGCTTTTATGACAAACTTTACACTTCCGAATTTAATATGGATAATTGTAAGATTTTTGTCGAAACAATTAAAAATTATATTCCTATCATTGATAATGATTTTAAAGACCTTTGTGAGTCTACTTTAACAATTGGGGAAATTAAATCTGTACTCTTCTCTATGAAGAAAGGGAAATCCCCCGGTATTGATGGATTTTCTGTCGAATTTTACGTCCATTTTTGGGACTTAATAAAATCCCCTCTGTTTTGCATGTACAAAGAATGTGTTGCTCAGAAGCAAATGACTACATCAATAAAACAGGGTATAATTTCTCTTATTCCAAAACCTGAAAATGATTCTCTCTTAATTGATAATTGGTGACCAATTGCACTCTTAACAGTTGATTATAAGATCTTGGCCTTGGTATATGCTAATAGATTGAGAATTAAGCTTAATCAAATTATAGCAGAAACGCAGTCAGGTTTTGTCAAAGGTAGGCATATTAGCAATAATATAAGACTCGTTTTAGATTTATTAGATTATGCTGATTTTGTGCACTCTAAAGCCATTATTCTTTTCTTAGATTTTTACAAGGCCTTCGACACCATTGAACATGGATTTCTCCTGCAATCGCTCAAACTGTTTGGTTTTGGGGATTCTTTTGTTAACATAATTGAAATGTTTTATAAAGGAATTAGTACTTCTGTCATAGTCAATATGCACACCTCCCAAAGATTTGCTATAAGGCGTGGTGTCAGACAGGGTTGCCCGATTTCACCCTTTTTATTTATTTTGGTTACTGAGCTATTATCATTGAGTATTATGCACAATCAAATTAAAAGGTATCTCCATCTTCGATAGGGAAATCAAAATCTCACAGCTGGCTGATGACACCACCCTTTTTTTAAAAGATAAAAGTCTAATCTCTAGCGCCATTCAGATAGTTAAAAAGTTCTCGTATGCTTCTGGGTTAAAGTTAAATATGTCCAAATGTGAGATAATGTCACTGCATAACTGCGATAACACGGTAATTGATAGTATTCCGGTCAAAGACACAAATAAGTATTTAGGTATTCATCTAACTAAAGATCTAGTTGCCAGACAACAACTTAATTTTTCTAGTCGGATTAAAAAAAAAATATATATTTTTAATCTCTGGTTACAAATCTCTCTATGGTAGGGTTCTCCTCTCTCACTGCTAAAGGTGTCAAGAAAAATTTTCCTTGACTTTATATGGAAAAACAGGTCTCAAACTTAAAAAAGCAGTAATTTCCAACAGTAGAAGTGATGGGGGACTAGAAGTGTTATATTATCATAATATTATTAATGTGTTAAAAATAAACTGGCTTAAAAGATGTCTAATAAATCCAAATTCTATAAAGTTTTTTATTCCTAATTATATCTTTAATAAAATTGGAGGCCTACCTTTTATCTTAAAATGTAATTATATGTATAATAAACTCCCGGTTAAATGATCTAATTTCCATCAACAGGCTCTTCTGGCATGGAAATTGTGCTACATCCACAATTTCTCACCACACAAACATCTTCTGTGGAATAATATGAATATAGCTGTTAGGAACCTTCTCTCTTTTCCCTAATTGGTTTAATAGAGGTTTAATTTATATACTTTCTTTATTTGACAATTCTGGTACTATCTTATCCTATGAAGGCTTTATAACTGTTCATGACTTCCCTATTCCTTTTAAAGAATATAATACCGTGATTAAAGCTATTCCCTCTGGTCTAGTGCAACTGGTTAAGAGCCACATATTGTACAACCAGAAAGATACAAAGGAGTCGGCTTTGTTATTGGATGGCATTAGCATTTACGATAAGAAATGTAATAATAAACATATCCGACAGATTTTTCAGAAAAGAGACCAAATTCACCCTAGAGGCAGATCACATTGGGCTGCCCTAATTGACAATATTGACTGGAGAAAAGCATGGCTGTTAGCCTATAAATATTTTATTCCTAATAAGACCAAAGATGTCCACTTTAAAATACTACATAAGATATACCAGGTTAATTCAACAATATCCAACCAAATATGTTGATATTCTTAGTACTTGCTCATTTTGTGGTCATGAAGATGAAACATTGATACATTTATTCTATTCTTGTGATTTGGTTCAAAAGTTTTGGTCTAACTTATATTCCAATTTAAATAAAACCCCCATTAATACACAATCTTTTAATTTGAAGGATATTATTTGTTATTACACTGACTCCAACAAATCTAAAGAATATATTTTAAAAAAAATTATTTTGTTTGCCAAATTTTTCATCCATAAACAGAAATTTATGAGCTCGCTTCCTACTCTCTCACATTTTTTGATTGAGGTAGACTCGCTGCTTAAATCTTTCAGGTTAACTAGTAATACAAAATGTGATCGATTCCTAAAACAATATGAATTCTTTGGTAATGGATCTGATGTTCAAGTTTAACCAGCTTTCTCATGTATTGACCCCCCCCCCCCCTTTTTTATTATTATTATTATTTTTTTTTTTTGTCCCTTGCCTTTTATGTGTCCTCTTCATATGTATGTAAATTATTTTTAATACTTCCTTTAGATATTTGACTCTACATACAAATGTCTTTTATGTCTTAATTCTAATGTTCTCCTGAAGGTATTTGTATATTTGTACGGTTCTTGAATAATAATAAAAAATAAATGCCTGGAAATAAATGCTAGTCCTCTGGAAGCTTTGTTTATGTCAGGGAGTTCCTGAAAAAAAAAAAAAAAAACTTCTGCACTAATCTGCTGAGTGTAAAAGAGACCAACCTCTATGCTCAAATGAGGCATGACAGTTAAAGGGTTAGTTCACCCAAAAATGAAAATTCTGTCATTAATTACTTACCCTCATGTCGTTCGACACCCGTAAGACCTTTGTTCATCTTCGGATCACAAATTAAGATATTTTAGTTGAAATCCGATGGCTCAGAAAGGCCTCCATTGGCAGCAATGACATTTCCTCTCTCAAGACCCATAAAAGGTACTAAACTACTCGTTAAAAAGTACATCTCACTACAGTGGTTCTACAATAATTTTATGAAGCGACGAGAATAGTTATTATATAGTTAAATAACGACTTATATAGTGATGGCCGATTTCAAAACACTGCTTCCTGAAGCTTCGGAGCGTTATGAATCAGTGTATCGATTCATGATTCAGATCGCGTGTCAAACCGCCAAACTGCTGAAATCACGTGACTTTGGCACTCCGAACCGCTGATTCGATATGCTGATTCATAACGCTCCGAAGCTTCAGGGGGCAGTGTTTTGAAATCGGCCATTACTATACAAGTCGTTATTTTGTTTTTTTTTGCGCACAAAAACTATTCTCGTCGACATGAGGGTAAGTAATTAAAGACAGAATTTTCATTTTTGGGTGAACTAACCCTTTAACAAAAGTATACTTTTTTAAAGTACTTTATTACTTTATTTATTATTTATTTAAAGAAGTACACTTATTTTGATGGGTTGACAAACATGATAAAGCATATGTAAAGTCATTAATCATAATTTTAACTGTAGTGTATTATTCAATATTACATTTAAAGTTATGTACTAAATTGTAACTTTTGTGGTCAGGACATTCTTCAATTCAAAAGCAGAAACTATTAACTATTTTACAGAGAGCATCCAAAGAAAAATCTGATGTAATCTGAAATCTGTAACTAATAGATTAATAGTTAATAGTAGACTAATAGTTATTTCGTTGCAAAAATAGCAAACTTAAATCACAGAATATTACATCATCTGCTACTGAACCACATACTTGCCGAGCTATTTGGAGTGAGTTTGAGCCCGTTTTCCTTGTTTCAAGAAAAATTATAGATCCCTTAAAGCCTTCTGCTTCTCCGCAGGACACGATTCCTCCATTTTTTTTAAAAACAGATTGTAAATACGCTGGGACCTAGTCTTCTGTCTCTTATAAATAAATGTCTCAGCACTGGAACTGTACCGAATCAGTCAAACCTCATCTTTTGAGTCATCTATGCTTTACATGCCGATCCAAAAAGGAAATGCAAAGTCTTTAGACACTTTGATAGCCTGTCTCCAGGTTCTTACAAAGTGGATGCATTTCAATTTTCTTCATCTCAATGAATCCAAGACCGAAATCATTTTAGTTGGGCCGGTGTCTGCTATGACAGTCCTAAATACCAAACTGAAACAGTTTGAACCAAATATAATATCATGTGTAAAAAAAACTTGGGCATCCTAATTGATAATGAGTTTAAAATGGATAAACAAACTAATGCTGTTGTCCAGTCTAGCTTCTTTCATCTATGTCAAATCACAAAAGTTAAGCCGTTTTTAAACTTTTTAGATACTCAAAGTCATTCATGCTTTTATATCTTCCCGCTTTGACTACTGCAACTCGCTCTACTAGGGTATTAACAAGTCAATTCTAGCTCGGCTGCAATTGGTGCAGAATGCTGCCGCTAGACTCTTGACCTGGACACGAAAATATGAACATATTACTCACAAAATCGAGTTCAAAATGCTTGTCTTGGTATTCAAGTCAATTAACCTCACTCCATCTTATCTTGCAGATATACAAGTCATGCTCCCTAAAGATCACTTCGATCCAGTGATCTTGCACTCCTAACAGTGCCCAGAATTAGATCTAAACACAAGGGTGATTGTGCGTTTGCGGTGGCCAGTCCCAATTTGTGGCATAAGTTGCCACTAGCTATTAGAATGGCGCAGACGTTGGCCATTTTTAAGTCTAAGTTAAAAACGTATCTATTCATTTTGGCATTGTAAAAATGACATGTCTTATGATTGTACTACTTGCTAATAAAACTAAATGTTATTATTACTATGCTGATGTATTATCTTGTGTGTCTACTTTGTAAAGCACTTTGGTCAACTCAAGTTGTAATTATACAGTGCTATATAAATAAAGAAACAGAAACAGATTTTATTAGCTAATGTAGGCCCATGTTGGCTAACATATTAGATGAAAGTGAGCCATTTGATGCAGAGATTATGAATTTCACTTACAGAAATCGTTTTCCAGTCACCCTCTAGAAAGTTCCTCAGAGGTGTGAGGAAGTTGATGGCTGATGTCTGTAAGAATTCCCGCTCTGCTCCACCCAACCTCTTCTGATACTCTCCAACAGTGATCAAAGTACTGCCTGGTAAACATTCACAAAACATATCATTACATACGATTCCAATTACATTTGCAAGGTTTTTCTGTCAAATCATTTTCAAGCTCGTTTAACTAACCAAGAACATCTCATGAATTACTGACTGCTTCAAACCACTTGGTTTGCACACTTAACTCATTCAGATGGGAGTTGAACATTGTGTGATAAGATTATCAGATGTAGACAAAACGATCTTTGAGTCATTTCAACTAGTTACGCATATAGGCATCTTCATCATCCAGTTAAATGAATGTATTCAATCAGAGTCCTAAACTCTATTAATCACTTATGAACCACTTACACCTGCTATGAACCACTTAGAGATGCTCTGATGCTGCTTTGATTCTGTGTAAATGAAACAATTTCATGTTTTCATTCCCCCCATGTTTCTATATTCATATTTATTTTGATAGTGGTCCTGATTTTATTATTTTTTTCAATAAATTGACATGTCTTGCAGTGTGACATGATATTTAAGAAATATATGGAAAAGTATTTGCCAACAACCCTTAAGCTCAACCTCTGTTTAGAGAGGGCAAGTCCGCCATCTAGTGTTTTTCAGCAAAACATTAAATTGATTTGGAGACTTGCATAGCTAGATCACTACAAATGTAGCATAGTATGCAACATAATCACTGTCAAGAATCAAACAAAACATACATTCATTTTTGGTTATGTTAAAAGCCAAATAGTGGAAAACAGGAAAAAGAATAGATGAGAACTTGGGCAGCAGTGATCCTGACTCACATAGTGCCATAGGCAAGGTCAGGCATGAGGCACAGCATCCCCAGAGGAATTGAGTAAATAAATATATAATTTGGATAAAATAATTAATTAATTAATTAATTAATTAATATGTACTGGCTTCTAGTAGGTAAAAAAGCTACTTTTCAAGGTCACACTTATCAGGCGTCTTTAACTACAATGTACTTACATAAAAACAATTTGCTAGGTACAATGTTCTTATTGTGTTCATGTTGTATTGTAAAACACTTTTGCTAATATTAAGATGTGATACGGGTAAGGTTAGGGACAGGTTAAGTGGTATGATTAGGGTTAAGGGAAGCATCAACAGGGTAATTATAAGTGCAGGTATTTTTTACCTTTGGACAAAAACTGTTATAACAATTTGAAGCTTTGGAGCACGGACTTAAGCTTGGTCTACTCTTAAAGAAGATCCTTGGCAGATTTTTGTTAAAGTTTTAAAAAAAAGTAAAAAAAAAAAAAAAAAAATCATTTTTTATAAACTTAAAACCTCTAACTATTTTTATGAACATTAAACATAAAATATATATTTAATAAAACATGTTTTATACAACCCAAAAACTGCTAGAAAAATCTAAGCCATAAAGGTTGTGTTCCAAATTTGTATGAGTATTTGCTTTATTGGCCAAACCTGAGAAAATGGCACCATCTGGTAAAATATTTTAATTTTGAAGTTGCCAACAGAATTTTTTTTTTATAAATTGCAGTTTTAATGGGTTTCAATTTTGTCCTTAAGGTCCTGAGTGTAACTATTTTGTGTATCTAGTGTAAAATAGGTTTATAAAAATAAATGGGGGTGAAAGAGTAAAATTCCAATAAAACTACACACTTGTGCCAAAATGTATGCAGTTGGCATTAACACCAGACAAAATTATAAAAAAAATTTTTTTTAAAAACCTAAACTGAAAAAGGGTTAATTATATTATATGATACTATATTAATTTTCTTCTGGTTGGTTGTACGAACCATATGGACTTCCTGGCCCAAAGTCCTTTGCAGCATCCTGCATATACTGTCCCAACAGCTCTGCATTGGTGGTTCTGGATGGGATCTTTCTGTCTAATTTCTCATAGAAGAACTCTTCAATACGGGCACCTAAACAGAGATTCATATCAGTAAGACAGACATGCTTTATTCAGATTTGATAACCAGACCTGGTTAAGATATTTAGATGATTGAGCTTGTGTCTGGCTAAAACCACAAGATTCTTCCTCCTTTTTCAAACAAACTCATCCACAAAACTAAGGATAGTACTACCATGACAAAGGCATAGTGAGAAGAGCGAAATCCACACGTGACTAAAAAAACTAAACATCAGTCATTGGGGGAAGGAATTAAACTGGTGACCTAAAGCACAGGCCATGAGGAGTAGAGACAAGACTTACCAGTTTGGTCAACTGGAGCATGGAGAGAGTTAGAAAGAACAGGTTAGTGTTCTTACTAGTACACAATCACTAGGCCATCAGAACCTCTTGCAATTACAAGTTTAAATACATGAAAGGTACTGCGGTCAAAGATGAGTGCTAAAGCATCTGAAACCTGTGGCCTTATCAATAATCCAGGAATTATAACGAAGGAGTATTAATATAAAATGTGTTTGTGGTTTACTCCACTGTTTGCTGCCAACATAAAAACTTCATTCAGGAATCATTTTTGGCTTATATGTAAGAGATACCGTTCAAAAGTTTGTGGTGGGTAAGATGTTTAATGTTTTTGAATGAGCTCATTTATGTTCACCAAATAAATCATTCTGATATGCTGATTTGGAGCTCAAGAAACATTTATTCTAATTATCAATGTTAAAAACAGTTGTGCAGCCTAATATTTTTGTGGAAACTGTGACATGTTTTAAGAATATGAAGCTAAAAAAAAAAAACATTTACTTTTTTGGCAACAATGTATAAGTCTTTACTGTCACTTTTGATAAATTGAATGTGTCCTTGCTGAATAAAAGTATTAACTAATAAAAAACATTTGAACAGTAGAGTAATTGACAAGTAATTTAGCAGACGGTTTTATCCAAAGTGCCTTCCAGTACAGCTGCAGTAACCTGGAGTGAAGTAAGAGCACATTAACGATTAACAGCTCAGATTTAACCGCTATGCCAGTTTGCTGCCCATCTCAGCAACCTGTGAAATATTGCATTCACATAATGTGATAGCTGACATAGTGACACCTGAGCACCATTGCTGTTTTAAGATGGTTGTCAGGCATTATATTTCACTGGCTGGCTGTACAGGAATTAAGCAGACATTTGATTTCTCGAAAAAAAAGTATTTTTTTTGCAGATTAATCATTCATCATTTGGTGTAATCAAGCAAATGGTGTCATTCAAGTAGATGTCAACAAACAGATGTTCCTGTTCATCATGTTAATGGGAAATGTCAACAACATGAGACATTTTCCAACACATTTTAAGGACACACATTTCAAACAATATCCAATAACAAAATATTTTCTTTAAAAGACCCCCTGAGGTGAAAATCAAGTTTTCAATGTTGATTGTATGTCTATGTGGTGTTTAAAATACTTTCAGACAAACCAAATTCAACACCATGAGAATTTTCTCCTTAAAACTGAAGTGAACCAAAAACGGTCTCAAAAACGTGGTTTAAAATCACTGGTGTTTCTTACATCACAAACTACCTTGTAACCAATCATGTCAATGTGCGGGCAGGCTGGGCATTATCATCATTACTGTGTTGCAAAGCAGGGGAGTCTCAAGAGAAGCCAGGTTATCCTTATGAAAATGTATATGATGTTTATTATGATGTTATGATGAACTATGCCTTTCTCTGCTGATGTTCTAAGACGTTCCTTTAGAAGGCAGCTGTCTGACTTGAAGATGGCAAACGGTAACATGGTTTGTGTAACATTAGCAACACATTATTAGCTGGTTGATAACATCAAAGCAAAAGGCTAATCATATTAATTATCGTTATGTGTCAGACGTTGTAAAGAGCGATACCACTGTGCAGCATTTACTGAGTAAAAGTTGGCCGAGTGGATCTGGATCTCTGAGCTGGTGTGAGTGAGTGGAGGCGGGGCTAATTTGCATATTCATGGCTCTGTGTATACTAAATGGAGCAAGGGTGTAGAGTTACATTCAAGCTATTTTAAGGCATGAAGAATATTTTTTTTAAATATGTCATTTTGGTGATCAAAGATGAGTTAAGGTATACAATTACTGACTGCAGGGGGACTTTTAGAAAATGCAATACAGGGCTTAGGCAGATGACCCCAGATCCTTAACATTAAATGCCCATGTAGATTCTTACTTGGGTTGGGTTGAAGCAGCACCTCGGTCTGTCTGAAGATCTTGTCAGTCCAGTTTTTGGTGCAGTCTGCTCGAGCGATCAGGTTTTCCAGATGGGCATCTAGCTCAGTCTTTTCTGCCTGGCCAAACTTCTCCTCTGTGTACTGAAGAACATATGAAACAATTCAGACTGTCTGCAAGAGCAGCACTCAAAACCAGACATACATATCAGCAGTTCTTTATGGGGAACAAGAATATGCATCATTTCGCTGTAACGCTTTATTTCAGAATGCTAAACAAGACGTGCAATATTAATCTGTTAACAAATAATGAGCAGTATTCTTTTACTCCTCAAAAAATGAACAGTCTCAGCAAAACAGGAAAAAGAACTCTTAACAGTTATTCACATGATTTGCTGACATTATGATTTTCTTCCTTCCTTCCCATCAAAAAAATAACAGGTCAAAAACGGCCAAAATGTTCATACATGGCTAAAAACTGTTCTCTGAGAATAGGCCTAAAATATAAACTGTAATCTACAGCTCATGTGCACTGGCTCTGAGTGGAGTATATCTCCATTAAAAGAACTGTGGCTTTGAGTGATAATGATCTGCTCCCAAATAAATCCCTGACAGGTACAGTAGTAGTGACTGGCTAAGCAGGGACGCTTAAGGTGATTGGCTGATAGGGGACACCCCCTCCATCTGGTCCCTGGATGGCAAAGTGTTGAGTTCTTCTTTTGTTTACTGTTATGTCTTTCCCAAGGGAAACAATAAACGAGATCAGTTAAAGAAACTAGAATAAAATGGAAGCGGATCCGACAAGTGTTGTATGGCACAGGTTTGTTTAAACCTTTGCAGATTATATTCACTTAATATCCAAATATGGAGGCTAACAGCTGACCAAATGCTCTCTGAATCTCCTGGAATATCGGAGGAACTGCCGTAAAGATTTCCTTTGACAAGGTGAAAAAATATAGTGTTGGTGTTTGATATTTTTTACTCACACACAGGAAAGACCCCTGCTGACCGAGCATAAAATTCAAGCCTGAAGAATTTCAGGAATAAGGAAAAAATATATATATAAATCACATTCACACGCTGTGACTCAGCATGAAGGATTCCTGCTACATCTGCAGCTTTGAATGAATGTCTTCCTTTTCATGACGACTAATTTTATCTAGTCATACATGTAATGTCTTTGAATCATCACATATTGGTTCAAGTTATCAGTTAATTATCAATAAAATAAAATTCTTACATTTTTAAAGGTACGACAAACTTTACTTCAGTATCGTGACGTACTTTTCAAGTGAAACAGAATACTGAATGAGAAAAATAGGGGGCATGGCTTGTTTTTTCCCACTGGAAATTGATTGGATCTAGAAAAGTAGGCGTTCCATTCAGCTCACTGTCAGGGAAGGCTATTCCAGAGGGGAAGTACATTTTCAGATTTTGATAAAAAATTACGAAGACAATTTGTGTGTGTGTGGATTAACTTGCAAGGATGAATTGTTTACCTCAACACTAAATATGCGCTAACAAAGTAAATGGGGTTTTGAATTTTGATTTCATGTTGACTTTAATTTTATTTTTTATTTTCAGAAAATATCATCTGCCACAACTTACAGACAGTTTCAGCCTAGAAAAAATAAATTACAAATATTGGAATGGAAAAAAAACAAAAAAAAAAACTTTTTATGCCAAACCACCCACATCATGGAAACATCCTTCAGTCACACACACACACACACACACACACACACACCAGCTGGTCAGACATCTTTCAGTGCTCTGCATACAAGAAGGTCTTTAAAAATGAAAATGATCTCTCTGATGTTGTTCCAAAACCTTTAGGATTTTCTTTACAGCAATGTTGCGCTGCTTTAAAAAATAAAATAACAATAAAACACACAAAGTATCACAAAAGAAGTGATAAACAGCTTTGTGTGATGTACAGACACACTGAAAGGTTATTCTTCGCTGAAAATTAAACAGTTATCACTTTCATTCTATGGGGAAATGTTTTTAGCAGCAGTAGCAGAACATCTATTCCGTTCAACAGAAGAAACAAAGTCATTCGGGTTCAGAACAACATGAGGGTGAGTAAAAGATGACAATGTTCTCAAATTTGGGTGAACTGTCCCTTTAAACTTTGGACAATGATTATCAACCTGTTTACTGTCTTGTGGTTATAACGAAGTAGGCTACAGTATATATTTTAATAGACTAAACATTTTTGACGAACTATAACATAAGCATCTCTGAACACGCGTCTTAAAAATAAAAACAATGAACTGTTCTCTAGTGAACAGTGAATACGCTGTAAGCGAGAATTCAGCTGGTGACTGTCACATGAACAGCCATTAATAATGGATACGGGCTTGGCTTGCGTCTATCGGCTTACAATGGCGAGGAAAATACAGATCATCGTAAAATGACAAATGACATAAGGACTGTTCGCTTGAACAATGACAGATAAATAAGGATTTACAGAAAACGACGTTTCTGAATGCTCGTGTAAGAATCTATAAAGGCCAACAGAGCGAAGCTGTTCGTCCGTTGATTCACTCGAGCCCTCTCTGCTGCTGCTGCGTTCATCCATCCTACTGAATTCACGCACGTCACTTATGGCTGAACGCAACTCCCGTAAAGTAAACAGAAAGCACTGGGTCGTTTCATACCTGAACAGCACGAGTGAAGAAGACACCTGCATCCGACGCTAGTTTCTTGACATTGAAATCCATCGTGTCAGCGTTTTCACTGTGTGCGTTTCAGCAACATCAGCTTGTTGGTTGTCCCTGCAACGGGATCGATTGTGCAGGATGAGGGTGAAGCGACAGCGCAACCTGGAGTTTAATGAGCTTACCATCAGTTACATCAGCCATCCTCTACTCAGCCTGGTTGGATGATCACGAATCCCCTTTATTATTTTAGTTATTTTGAACACTGTATTCTGAGTATCAGTTTCAGTTTTTTAAAAGGTAGTTTAGGTAAAAAATTACTATTTAAAAAAAAAGTTTTCTGTGGTCTGTGCAGGTCAAATCTAACCCATATTAAAAAAACAAACAAAAAACAAGCCTTTAGTTTTACTAATGACCTTATGGGATGTTAGCTTTCAATATTAAACTTTTTTTGCTGTTGTTTTTACTGACCCCAAAATATCTGTTTTTTAGTCCCTCAGTCAGAGTGCAAAGGGTCTAAAGGTCTCCTGTTTGTTTTTTGTTTTTTTAATTGTATTATTCTTTCAATAGTCAATTAAAATATCATCATATAATTATTAGTAGGCTAAAGGCTAAAGATTTTTAAAGATTTGTATTTACCCCTATACTAACCCTGAGCCTATATGTTTTAACTGCTCGTTTTATATATAAAATAATCTAGGGCAGCAACAAAAATGTGAATTGTGATTTATTTGCATTTAAGCCATGATGCTGTAATGTTACTTTTATGAGAAGCCATAAAATGAGCAGTTCAAACATATATACTTTATATTACTTACAGTATTTTACCGTTTCACAGAATACCTAAAAAAAAAAATTGCTCAAAACTTCCAGCTCCAGGGATATAGATCTATGATTTCTTGATTTGCTGACAAATTCCACAACACAGTACAGTCATGCGTTCAAGATGGGGTGTAATCGCATAAAGTTTGATGTCTGCGAATGATCTATCTAGATAGAACTTTAAAGAAGAAAAGATACAGATCTTAAACATTCTTTTATTATACTGCATAAATATTTCAGAAAAAGAAAAAAAAAAAACATTTGAATGCCCACTTATGTAGCTTCACATAACAGATGCTGAAAATGAAAGACAGTATAAAAGAAGGGACCCTGCTGCTGTTGATAAGTTGTAGGTCAGATGTGTTTAATTTACTCTCAAAAGGCTTTCTGTCTGAGCAGCTAGTTATCAAGTGGTAGCAATGTTCTCTTCAATGAATGGGATATATGTATTACATACACACAGGATATCAGTATTACATAATTCATTTCAAAAACAGACCTCCGCTGCTCTTATTCATGCCTATGCATCTTCAGCATAATGCAATGGTCATTGCACCATTACTTGCGTAATAATTTTAACTGAATACAACTTTTAACTTTGCATTTTCTGGAAGTACAGTGTTCCAACAAGTACTTTCATTAGCATCATATTTATTTAAACAAAGCTATCCATAAACAGATACTTCAAAATGGTCAACTTAAAAGAGTAAAAACATTTGCCCTCAAATCTACATTCCGGTCTTTTCCACTGTAATGAGATTTCTATTTTATTTGGTATGGTCCTGAACCCACTGGCACAGCCTGAGACAGTAAGCTGGAGGACTGACTGTGGAGAATGTTTGCCGTGGATGTCTCAGTCTTTTCCACAGATGCTCGAGCCTCTTTTTGAAACCATAAACAGTGAAGATGTCAATAATTCCGATGAAGTAACGATGCTCTGGTCCATCAATGACATGAAGCGGGTTCTTGAAGTTGGGAAGCAGTCTCCGGTTCTGGGCCTGGAACTCTTGTAGATCGGCTGACTCTGTTCCCACCCTACTGAGTTGCTCAATTTTGTCTCCCTCAAGGATTGTATTGTCCGTTCCTCCATTGCCACAGTGCATTTCTGTTGTGTGACACTGTGTTGTTGCACAATTTAATTCTGTGGAGAGGAGCGTGGAGTCTTCCTCTGCCACCGCCCCAGGAACAGTGGTTGAAGCCGCATGTGTAGGACTGGATGTTGCATTCACTGACCTAACAACAAGTCAAAGAGGAACACAGAATAGAACAAAGAACATTACCCAACTCAATGATTACCATTCGATCAAAATATGTGGCTGTTGCTTATTTCAAGAGTTGAAGCTCTTGATTTTTCTTCAGCAGATTATTTCACCTGAATTTTCCATGCTCTTAAAGGAATAGTTCACCCCAAAATTGCAATTATTACATCATTTACTCACCAAACCCACATTACTTTCTTGTTTTGTTCACGCTGCTCTTCTCCATACAATGAAAGTGGATGGGGACCGCTCCTAAAAAGCTCCTTTAAAGCACCATAAAAGTAGCCTATACTGAAGTCATATGACAACTTTGAAATTTAAGTTGTTCATTGAGATGCTTGACAGTCCGTGATCACCGTTCAATTTCATTGTATGGAAAAGAGCAGCTTGGACATTCTGCTATAAATATTTTCTTTTTGTTTCTATGAAAGAGATAACGTCATAAAGGTTTCAAAAGACATAAAAATTAGTAAACTATTGTCTGCGTGCCACTCATGAGCAGTTCATTCAGTTGACTGTGGGATAGTAGTGACCAGTCGTAAACATGTGTAACCCTCTGATTGTGTCAAGAATACAATTTGATACCAAACTACACCAATCTTGAGACTTCACAAAATATAAATATACTACAATTGTCAGTATACTAGATATCAACCTGTCTTCACTCTCCACGGTTTTCTATTCTCAACATAATTTTTTATGTAATTAGCCTACAGTATGATGAGTTAAAAACAGTCTAATTTTGAAGGCTGCGGCTTTAATGTCACATGTGTTGGCTGCATACGTCATTGAGGATGTCTCATTTCTGAGAAGAAATTTCCATTCAAAACGACTGAAACGGGTCATATTTTAAATCATAAGGTTGCGCAACAAATAAAGCTCATCCGTCAGTTTGACTAAACGAGCTATGAATTTTCCTTCATGTTTTATTTTCAGACATCATGAGAATAACGTAACACTTGGTATTTTAACGTGTTGAAAATACATTATGAGTATATGATATGTTATAACAAGAATATCTATGGCAAGAGCTCTTTTCAGTTGCTGCATTCTTTTCCTCCTGATTATTTAATTTTCCCCCTTTGTATTCTGCTGTAACAGAATGAAAAAGGACAACATATAGTGCACATTTGTGGTCTGTTCTCTCGATTTAATTTACGATATATCCCATTAATAATTCAGTGCATGCACAAAGAATCTCTTGTTTTTCTCCTCAAATCCTCATGTCTCTTTCCAGGTTTGTTTTCACAGGTAAATAAAATGTATTATCTGTCAAAATGACGGAAATCACTTTGAAATAGTATCACGCAATGCTGAAGTTAATGAACTTTTTTGATTAAGGCATATTACACATTACTACAGTGATATTCAACCTATCCGTTATTGCTGTGGAAAGAATTGCGCTTTTAGGGTTATTCATGGTCTGTTGAAAGTAACTTGTTGATGCTTTTACACTTATAAATGTTCTTTTAAATGTTCTATGGTTGAAGGGTAAGTAGAATAATGTCATCTCATTGTACCCATTATAAAAAAAAGGTATTATTGCATTCATAGAGTGAGCCTTTCACTGATTGTTTACAGCTTAACGGAAGTTACACCCATAATTTATGCAAAGCATCATGGGGTGTAGGAATAAGGTGGATAGGAAAATATAACACTGGCATCTCCCTTAAGAAGATTTCCTTTCACTATACATTAACCCTCGCTTTCGGCTGTTTACGAGAACAGCAATAGTGTACACTAACACTAAAATCTTATTTACTAGGGACATTTGAAATATTTACACAATGTACACAAGCAGACCTTCCTTAAAACATCTTTGTAAATGTCTGTGGTTGTTTATGGATGACTATATGCATGGTATACTAAACTTTACTACACTCACTTTTTGGTACGCATGATGAGTGTTGCGAAAGAGAGAGTCTGGCTGAGTTCATCCTGGTGCAGGGGCTGATGGGCCAGCAGGAGGCTGTAGTCTAGCACATTGAGTGTCTGAAGAAAGGCTGTGTCAATTTCCACCTGACGCAGGAGCCAAGGACGCTGTTGATCTGTCATATGAACAAGGAGCTATGAGATTGAATGTAATGGTACAGATGAAGTCTACAGTAAATATCCTCTGCTAACAAGGAGCTTACCTAACTGAATGAACTGTCCTTCAAAGTTAAGATCCTTTAAAACAACAATGATCTGGCTGCCTTCAGGGGCTGGGTCTGTCCACCGGCTCACCTCACAGCCCTTTATATCATACCTGTAACATTGAGAGCGAAGGATGAATTTAAAGCTAGGAGGAAGAGTAATGGAGAAGGAGGTGGGAGTGATGGATTAGATCATTATTCTTACCATCAGTGCAAGCCAAAAGTAACAGCTAAAAGGCAAAGCAATTTAATGACCAATAAATGCAAGGCTGTAGATTGCAGTACAGTTCCTGTGATGTACTCTCACATATGTGATGAAGAGATGAGAAACATCAAATATTTACAGGACTGATAATGGACAGAGTGATTTCCATTTAGAACACACAGCAGGTCTTACCTTGCCGTGATTCTGTCATCAGGGTAAAAGACACTTTGCATCACAATAAAGTACTTCTGCACACAGAAAACCAATAGAGTTTTATAACATGTACCTTCGGTGTCCATGAAATAATTAATAATATTGACAGGAATTTTAATATATTAAATAAATGAAATAATTACCATCCTTTGATGTGCAATTTTGATCCTGTGAACACCTGTCCATGAATAAAGCATGACAATTTCTTAAATGGATGCGATAAAGATAAGCATTTAGGGTTTTAAGTCATCTCATAATGCATTACACATTTAAATGTATAATAATATAAAATATTTGTCCAGTAACATTTGTTAAAGTTAATTTAACAGCTTCAAGGTTCTCACCCAAAAATTTGACGAGCAGAGAGTGTGGGTACTTCTCTAGATGTTCCATGTAGATTCTCAAGTTAGACAAGAGAAATCGCACTTCTCTTTTACTCTGTGTCTTTAAGAAGAACTGCTTGTCATTACTGAACAGAGGAGACAGAAGTGAGTGTTAAAAGGACATTTGGTTTGATATCAAACAAACATATTGATATTACAAAGTTTACTTACGGATACATATCTGATATACACTACATTTGGGGTCAGAGAGTTTTTGTATGTTTTTAAAGAAGTCTCTTATGTTCACCAAAGCTACGTTTATTTGATCAAAAATACAGAACAAACTGTAATTGTGTGAAATTTTATTACAATTTAAAATAGCCTTTTTTTTATTCTAATACTTTTTAAAATGTAATTGAATCCTGTAATGGCAAAACTGAATTTTCAGCAGCCCTGCTGAATTTCCACTTTAAAAACCTTTCTTATTATTATCAATGTTAAAACATCTGCTTAACACAGTATATCTGTGGAAACCATGATACATTTTTCTCAGCGTTCTTTGATTAATAGAAAGCTCAAAAGAACAGCATTTATTTGAGCTATTAACCCTTTGTATTATTATAAATGTCTTTACTGTCACTTTTGATCAAATTAATTCATCCTTCCCGAATAAAAATGTATTTCTTTCAACAAAACAAATATTATATATATATATATATATATATATATATATATATATATATATATATATATATATATATATATATATATATATATATATATATATATTTATATATATATATATATATATATATATATATATATATATATATAAATAAATAAATATAAATTAGTTGATAAGATATACACAGTTGATAAGTTGATATACACACTATATTGCCAAAAGTTTTGGGACGTCTGCACATGAACTTTAATGACATCCCATTCTTAATCCGTAGGGTTTAATATGGAGTTGGCCCACCCTTTGCAGCTATAACAGCTTCAACTCTTCTGGGAAGGCTTTCCACAAGGTTTAGGAGTGTGTTTATGGGATTTTTTTGACTATTCTTCTAGAACCGCATTTGTGAGGTCAGGCACTGATTTTGGACGAGAAGGCCTGGTTCTCCACTCCAATTTATCCCAAAGGTGTTCTATTGGGTTGAGGTCAGGACTCAGTGCAGGCCAGTCAAGTTCCTCCACACCAAACTTGCTCATCCATGTCTTTATGGACCTTGCTTTGTACACTGGTGCACAGTCATGTTGGAACAGGAAGGGGCCATCCCCAAACTGTTCCCACAAAGTTGGGAGCATGAAATTGTCCAAAATATCTTGGTATGCTGAAGCATTAAGAGTTCCTTTCACTGGAACTAAGGGGCCAGGCCCAACCCCTGAAAAACAACCCCACGCCATATATACATAATGCAGTGTACACATATATATATATATATATACACACACACACACACTAGGGCTGCACAATTATGGCAAAAATCATAATTGTCGATTATTCCCTTGAAATTGTTATTGCGATTATTAATTACGATTATCGCAATTTACATTGAATGATGTTTTGAATAGCTTTATACCATTGTTTGAAGCAACTGCATGCTATATTTTTTATATGAAAATAAGCTGAAAACATTCTTCCTGAAAACCTTTTTATTGCTTTTCTATAGCATTAAGCCTCAAATGTAAACTACACATTGGTTTGATTTCTTTTTTTAAATAAAATCTTAAGCACACAGAGTAATGTAAGTGGACTTTTTTTGTAATTAGATTAGAAATCTGATTAACTGTGCAGCCCTAATATATACGCAATAACTTTATCAAAGGGATTTCACCTTTCTACAAGCAGTCTGTCTCCTCTTTATGCTGTCTCTGTTGCGTATGCTCCTGTAAGCGAAACGTTTGTGCTGACTCACGTTAGGAAGAAGTCTGCCTTGCTTTTGGAATTGCTGATGAATTGCAGGTAGCTGCCTTCGGAGGAGAGGGACTGCTGGTATTCCTTCTCTGTCATCCCCAGGGAGCGCCGCAGACTGGCAAACACCGGCCCAGCATAAGTCTCCATCCTGAAGTCCTTCACACAGTCACAAACACAACAGATGAGATTCAGTAGAAATGATACATAAAGATCTTATGTATAATTTAAACAAAACAAAACAATGCTCAACAGCTGCTTAGTCATTACGTCACTTTTGGTCCAGCAAAGCAAAACCGCTTTTACCTTTAACGTACCTCATTGATTTGAGTAACCTCAAGACTGAAGTCATCCTCACACAGCTCATCCTAAAAAAAAAAAAACACAAAATATATGATCAGTACTGATAAGCATTCATATTGTAGTACATGCTTTTGCAGGAAATGTTTTACTTTTTGTTGTTTAAGAGAGAGATGCATTAAGAGAGATGCTTTGAGCCCTGGACAACAGGCAGCACATTCACGAGTCATACTGCTGCATAAGCAGACTGGATTCAATGGAATGCAACATCATCTGTGTATGTGTTTGTTAGAGAAAGAGCACATGACCATGAGTGCCACCACACTACAAAACAGGGCAACACTTTACAATAAGTTCTTATTTGTTAACATTAGTTAATGCATTAACTAACAATTAACAATATGTGAACAATAGGTTTTTACTTGTTTAAAGTATGTTTCATTGTTAGTTCATATTAACTAATGTAGTTAACTTATGTTAACAAATGAAGCCTTATTGTAAAGTGTTACCCAAAACAGGTTGAGTAGTTTGTAATCAAAGTTTGTCTCATAGACGAGTTCAAGCCTCTAACCATCTGTGTTGCTCACTGAAAATGGCCATCGAAAGATACACTGGGCTACCTTTGAAAGGAAAATACTATACAAATGGATAAAACGGTCAATGCGTTAAATCTATCCATGTGTTTTACCACAATTCAGTCGCATTCTGGTGAAATCCAATTTATTATATCTCAGTACATTACCATTTTAATGTGTTTAATGGGTTTTAAAAACTATTTAACTATGACTATATTCACAATATAACATGGGATTGAGTGTTTTTTTCATTTTATAAAATGGTTTACAACATAAAAAGGCTGTATTTTATTTTACAAAATTTATTAATAATTAGTGTCTAAGTAAATATGCATTTTGTATTTTAGCATGGCTGTAACAACTTAATAACAGCATCCAGGGCTAAAACTTATCCAACTTAATTTTGTATTTAGGTTTTAACATATTGGAAAATGTAGTAAAACAGAAACATTGTCCTTTGAAGAAAAAAAAGTTGTCGTGCAGACATGAAAAGTATCTTGTTCCTCTAAAATACACTAATGCTTAGATATTATACTTATTATAAATTATTATTTACTTAAGCCACAATCTGCATTCTACATTGTCTCTTATCCATGGTTTACAAGAAGCCACTGATTTTAGCTTTAACATTTCTGCCCTCAGCTCTCTTGTGGTACTATAGCATCATGCACATGTAAGAAGCATTGCATTGTTTGAATTCTGTCCCTCCTCCCCAATGCGTGCAGTACAATGGTGTTTGTTCCTGAAACACTTGGTTACTCTTCCACACCCCCTGCTCTGTTACTCTTGAGCAAATTACCAGGATAAAAACAGCTCTAATCAATCAAAAACATTGTAATATGGTGTCACCTTAGCGCCACAAACACACTGTCTCCATGGAAAGGACACGCTAAATATGGTTCTCTCTACGGAGGTTGCCCGCATACTAATTAATGCCAAATGGAACATGTCTGTCTCCTTGGAGGTGTTTGATCATGCCAAGCTTTTGTCTCTTGCACCTTTTATTTCAATATGCACTTCAACACTGAACTGTTTATTTCCATGTGACTGTATTTTGGTTGTGATCTCATGATTCCAAACCTGTTTGATTACAATCATCTGTGAACTCTGTTCATATACATTTGTTCATAACAGTCTGAGTGGAGGATATGCTAAGACTAGTTCATCCTGAGTAATTATTTAATTATTAAATCAACATTAAAACAACAACAACAACAACAAAAGACCTCTAAATGAATGCGTTTCTTCCCCCAATAAAAAAAACCTTTAAATTGCTTTGTAAATAGGCAGAAATAAAGAAATTGTATGTGTTTTATATATCTTCTTCATGGACTCCAAGGAGTCCACAAACTGGTCAAAAACTTTAGCTCTGACTGCGTTTCCTCCTCTGTAATCTTTCCCTAAAGATGGAAAAAGTAATATTCAATAGGGACTGGACAGGGTGTAGGTTCATAAACACGGGAATACTCACAGGTAAAGGGTTGTCAATGGTGTTCTGCACAGCGGCGAACAGCCCTTCCTTCATCATACAGGTGAGACTGTAGAACTCATGCTGCTGGTCGATCTCAAACAGACCCAGAAGTTTCCATTGCTGCCTCAGCCCTCCCCACCGTTTGCTCTTCGCTGAGCGACTGTGTCGGCTCACACTTGGCCCTGACATCTCCGTCTACAAAATACAATATAGAAATCTAGTTGAATACACCTACAAACAACTTGCAAAGCACTTACTGCACTCCATACTCATGTTATAATGACAGGGATTTGTCATCATCTTGAAACTGGTAGAGGACTGTCTCCCTGACAACAGATCAACAAATCAAAATCTATTCTATTCAAGTGTCCTGGAGGTCTTAATGTGCGGTCACTCAGACAGGAAAATACTAAGTGGTTTGAAGAACTTTATTAGTAGTGAATGCTGCACCATCACGGGAGAACAAAAGAACCCCTGCAGCAGCTCACAGCACAAATCTAACATGCCATCAGTTGCAATAAATGCACTGCTTCTTAAGACACCAGTAGTTTGTTTGCATGCAAGGAAATCATAGTTGCAAACCACTGTAGACACATTTGCCTCACACTTCAGCCTGTATGGTTTGTCCTACCAACTGTCATGTGCTTAAATGGGGTTTTCACCACTGTCCACTAAGTGCCAGAGAAATAGGCCTATTGAATGAGAAGTACATTTGTTTCCAGTGATGGCAATCAGCTGTTCTGTATGAAAAAATTCCATTTTCCAATCTCATTTCAGGTTTTTCCCCCTCTGCCTTTGGCTTAAAAAGACCTCGTCATCAGTCATCAGATCCTCGTATGAAGGACAAAATTTAGAGAAAACCAAGTCCGAAATAATGTATATTTGTGAATCAGACACGGATAGCCCGAGCTCGTTTGTTGGACTGTCAGAGGACCTTGAGTTTACATTCACTTCGATAAAAATTAAAGAACAAAGGTCTTTCCGTCTAATAAAAAAGAAAAGAAAAAGATATGTACGTACCTCAGTGCGATTAATTATGGGGGCTCTAATATAAGTTGTCGTCCGTGAGGGTCTTGGATGAGGAGATCAGCGCATTCTTTCTGTCCTCGCGTGACACGACACGGCCAGTGTGAGGATGAGCCGCTCGCGCTCGGTCAGTCTCTCATCAGAGTGAGCGCGACTGCAGCAGCCCGGCCCATCCCATCCCATCCCATGCCACAGCACAGAGACACTGACAGCCGCTCTGTTACTGAACACATGGACCAGAACTACTAACAGCCAAAGACGCGCAGAACAACAGTATGCACACACAGATGTATTAAACTGAATATGAATATATAATGATTGTGCTACACGTTTTAAATATATTTCTACATATAATACACACAATCTGCTATACAATATTTCCTATATTATGTACACAAGTAACGTCATCTATCTCATACAATTCTTGAACAGTTTGATACATGACAGCATTGTATGAGTTAGAGAGATGCTAGATAGATAGACAGATAATTAATACATATAAATATTATAAAATGAGTGAGAAAAACAAACACAATACATTGTGCTAAATTTTGCATATTTTTATTACTTTAACATGGGATTGTGTATGGCTTTACAGAAAGTTCTATTTCTCATTCTTTTTAGATTATTGTTAAATATACTAAATTATTTTGCTGCTAGAAATAAGCACTCTACCTTAAACATATGTTTATTTACAACATAAGAGAACAGTTGAAATAATCCTCAACCTAATGCATATTCCATTTAGATGCCATCCAGATACAAAATACACACATATCTTCCCAGTCTTAGGTGGCGAAATTATGATCTCATGTATTATTTGCCTTTATCTTCCTGACTATGGACAGAATTCTCTACAACTAAACATCTCACAACTAGTGTGGTCTTAAGTGTTGTGGACACGGCACGTACAAAGTTCAATTAGACTACCATTTAACTAAATGTTTAGTACTGCTTTGGCTACATAATGAACTCTTTTTTTTTTTTAAACAACCACCTGAACATGATTAAAATCCAGGAGAGCAGCTTCACGTGGCTGTGTACAGGAAGTGGTACATGAGTGAAATCAACACAGTTCGTTCTTGTGACCGGATAAATCAGCCTGAAGAGTCTTAATCAACTTTCTTAGGCTTTCGATTCTTCCATGTTACAATGCCTATGAAGGTACCTGAAAAAATGAGGGTAAATTTGATCACTAGTGTAAACAGAGAAAGGGAGAGCAGCAGAAAACAAAGACATTTTGAATTTCAATTTGAAGCTGTGCAACTAGATCACATATCTATATGTAGATTTCATGAAAATGCAACATGTAAATAATATTTAACAGAATTATGTTCTTGATTTTTTGCCTAAAATTTGAGTTGACGATTTAAAATTCATCCAATAATATCTACTAATTTTTATGGGAATTTGATTTAATCACTCTGTTTAGATTATTAAGTAAATCCAACATTTACATTTTACCATCATTTTCTTTTTAAAACTTTTTATTGCAATCTAATAAAGATTTTGTGGTTCAGTCTAATTCGCTCCCTTGTCCAGCATGTACTGAGGCATGAATTAACATGGTTGAACTATTAAATTGAATTAATAAAATTTTTATTAAGTCGATATAGTGCTATTTTTGTTACGGTGAGATATTGCTTGCTTCACTTACCAACAAATAGTAAGAGTATTAATGCTGCGACTCCAGGAAGTATAACTGAATATTCTCGTGGAAGAAAATAGCTGTGGATCACATGGTCACTGTCTACGAAAGGCTGGAACAAGGGCAGAAGAGACTGCATCAATGTTTGATCACTTCCAAAATTTTCCAGTAGCATATGAAACGTGGCTGTCTTATTAAAAAAAACACTTACCAAGACTATGACCCAAATAGTGTAATATGTGAACAGTAACAGACTAAAGCCAACAAGTCCAAAGCCAACAGCTTGATCTGCTCCAGTTGCCTGGAAAGAAATTGTTTTTAGGGCTTGGTTCACATATAAGTGCAAATTACATTTAACAAGTCTCATTATTATAAAATGTTAATATATAAAATAAATAAAAAACTCAAGTTTATTTTGCAAAAATAGAGAGGTGCAGGGATAATGTCAAAACCTGGAAGAATCATGAGTAAAATAAGGTCTGACTCTGTGGTAAATGCAACTTGACGATACTTGAACGTAAACTGCACATATCAAACGTTCTTATTTAGTTACTTAATAGAAACAAACATATATATATATATATATATATATATATATATATATACATATACATATATATATACACTCACCTAAAGGATTATTAGGAACACCTGTTCAATTTCTCATTAATGTAATTATCTAATCAACCAATCACATGGCAGTTGCTTCAATGCATTTAGGGGTGTGGTCCTGGTCAAGACAATCTCCTGAACTCCAAACTGAATGTCAGAATGGGAAAAAAGGTGATTTAAGCAATTTTGAGCGTGGCATGGTTGTTGGTGCCAGACGGGCCGGTCTGAGTATTTCACAATCTGCTCAGTTACTGGGATTTTCACGCACAACCATTTCTAGAGTTTACAAAGAATGGTGTGAAAAGGGAAAAACATCCAGTATGCGGCAGTCCTGTGGGCGAAAATGCCTTGTTGATGCTAGAGGTCAGAGGAGAATGGGCCGACTGATTCAAGCTGATAGAAGAGCAACTTTGACTGAAATAACCACTCGTTACAAGCGAGGTATGCAGCAAAGCATTTGTGAAGCCACAACACGCACAACCTTGAGGCGGATGGGCTACAACAGCAGAAGACCCCACCGGGTACCACTCATCTCCACTACAAATAGGAAAAAGAGGCTACAATTTGCACGAGCTCACCAAAATTGGACAGTTGAAGACTGGAAAAATGTTGCCTGGTCTGATGAGTCTCGATTTCTGTTGAGACATTTAGATGGTAGAGTCAGAATTTGGCGTAAACAGAATGAGAACATGGATCCATCATGCCTTGTTACCACTGTGCAGGCTGGTGGTGGTGGTGTAATGGTGTGGGGGATGTTTTCTTGGCACACTTTAGGCCCCTTAGTGCCAATTGGGCATCGTTTAAATGCCACGGCCTACCTGAGCATTGTTTCTGACCATCCCATGTCCATCCCTTTATGACCACAATGTACCCATCCTCTGATGGCTACTTCCAGCAGGATAATGCACCATGTCACAAAGCTCGAATCATTTCAAATTGGTTTCTTGAACATGACAATGAGTTCACTGTACTAAAATGGCCCCCACAGTCACCAGATCTCAACCCAATAGAGCATCTTTGGGATGTGGTGGAACGGGAGCTTCGTGCCCTGGATGTGCATCCCACAAATCTCCATCAACTGCAAGATGCTATCCTATCAATATGGGCCAACATTTCTAAAGAATGCTTTCAGCACCTTGTTGAATCAATGCCACGTAGAATTAAGGCAGTTCTAAAGGCGAAAGGGGGTCAAACACAGTATTAGTATGGTGTTCCTAATAATCCTTTAGGTGAGTGTAGATATATATAAAACGTTCAAGTATCGTCAAATTATGTTTACCGTCCACGGACCGTATTTCACTCATAAAAAAAAACATTATTAAAAACCCACAGGAAAATCTCGAGGGAACGTCATCCCTGCACCCCTCTATACACACTTATGGTGTGTTTATGAAGCGTATCTAATTTATGCCTGAATCTCTGTGGCAGGACAAATTATGCATTCAGCAGCTGTCATAAAGCAATGAACAAATATTTAATAACAAACATATATAAAACGCGCGCGCACACACACACACACACACACATATATATATACATACATACATACATACATACATATATATTATAACTATTATATTGTAACAAATATATAACGAACAAATAACTATTTTGTTGTTATGTTGACATACTACGAACCATACAGTGTGAACCTTATAGTTTATTCATCCCAGTAAATAGAAAGTTAGACAGTTAACAACTAGAAACAACACGGCGAACTATAAAGAGTAATATGATTACATATAAATGAAAATGACAGACATAACACTTTTAAACCCTTTTTGAGTTCATCTTACCATTGTGGACGTGCCACTTCCGCATGCAACCAAATTTTATGAAATCTACTTCCGAGTAACAACGGAAATGCTAGGAAATGTAGTTTTTGTACATCTCACTGTGGTATTTTTTTTCCATTGTTACTCATTACCACACGAGGGCGCTCAAAGACAAATGATTACTGGTTAGAAGCTTAGAACCAGTGATAGGCGAGCGTCTGTAAATGCTTATCAAATATTGTATCCAGTGTTTATTTCAGATTTTTAAAAATATTATTTAAATATCATATATTTGTAGCAGAGAGAGGGATTGTTGTAACACAGGCTGAGTTGTAACCCGTTATAAATGAGCTACAGGAGAGGAATCATATAAAAGAACATTATCCTCCTGCAGGTCAAGTTTTACGACTCTATTAAAAATATATATACACAATTAATAATAATAATAATAATAATAATATTTTATATATATATATATATATATATATATATATATATACACACACACACACACATTAGGCTATATAATACATATACATACACACACACACACACATTTATATATATATAAAATATGAAATGACAGGACTGGTATCATCTGCATCAGCGGGTTATAATTTATTATATGTCTAGATGCCAAATAAAAAGTTTAACTGTTAGAGGAACTAAGTTTAGTAAACTAAGTGAATTAACTCGAATTCAAAGAACAAACTAAATGGGGCAGTTTGGAGACATATTTAGTTTCAGCTTCAACTAGCAAATTAAACTTTTTTTTATTATTTATTTTATAAATTTATTGTCCATTTGGAGACACATTCTGTGTGCTGGCAATAAAATAAAATAAAACATCCTTTAACATCCTTCATAATTAGCTGGATGTTGTTAAATAAGTCACACAAACAAAGATCTTGTATTATGATATCCAACATTATCTTTATTTCCCCAAAATAATACATATAGACAACCTCATCTGACAGTTACATTAAAGAAAGCAACATTCACATTTGAGTGTAGAAATATAGTTCAGGTCCATCGTTAGAAAGTATTATCTCCATGCATAAAACCAAACATGAGACCAAGAAAACTTTGGAGCAACACCACATTGCTTATGTGTGATCTTAAAAAATAAATATTTGTCACATTCAGAAAAATAAATTCATTTCCATAGTACTATAGTGGTAAATTAATTTATATGTTATATATTTTTGAAGAAATCTCCAGAATATAATTTTTCTTATTAATGTTGCTGTTATTAAAGGAATAGTTCACCCTAAAATGAAAATTCTGTCATCATTTACTCTCCTTTGACTTGTATTTAGAACTGTAATTAGGAATTAAAATACTATGGAAGTCAATGGGGACCATCAACTGTCTGGTTACCTACATTCTTTAAAATATATTCTTTTGTGTTCAACAGAAGAAAGAAACTCATACAGGTTTGGAACAACATGAGGAAGAGTAAATGATGTCAGAATTTTCATTTTCCTTTAATATGGATGTTATCATGTAAGTGCATAGCTTTCATCCTTTACGATAGTAAAGTAGAAATGTAGATCAACATTCTGGAGAATGTGTGAGTGACATCAGTTAGTCTTCAGTATTTAAGTGCCGTTGTAGTGAATGTTACATATATACACCATCTAAGGTTTTCAGAATCCTGGAGCCTGTGCCACTCAGTGTAATTCATACATGCATATATTTAGCTGGATTCTATTTGGTCTTTTTAATTCTTTCCTTTAAACTGACAAAATACAATATAATGATTTACATGAATGAACATGTGTCAACTGAACAACCTCATTTTTAAAGAAAACAAGGGATCCAGATAACTGAAATGTACACAAATTATAATAAATGACATCATCCGTCTTGCTAACATTAACTTTTGCATATAGATCCCAGTCAGCTCCCTGCAACAGCATCTTAAATAGATCAAGTATATATATACACACACACAAACACACACAAACACACGCACACACTCCTCTACATTAGAAAGATCACAGATTACAGTCAATTTTGACTAAAAACATCAACATTATGAGAAATAATGTTAGAGAAAGAGAGAGAAGAAAGAAAGAGAACAATAATCACAGATGGTCATTATTACAGAACTATTTTACATCAAGGTTGAGGGGGAAAGAATCCTGCCAAAAGAAAAAAAGGTTCAAATGAACCAGCCTGCTGGTTCGAAAATACAGAAATGACAGGATAGAGTTATTATTCTTAGTAGCTAATAGAGTAGACAAGAGGTACAAAGAGTAAACAACAAAAACATATAGATACGTTTTTCAGTGTCTTTAGAAAGTCCCTTTATACTAGCTAATTAGAAACATCCAGAACACTAGGCTTTATCAGACCGTATAACTACCATATATTTTGCCCTTTCAAAGTTAGTGTTACTTTAAATTTTCAGGAGTACTAATCCTGCAGAGAAGCAGCTGGATCATGCCACAGACTCATTTGTTAGTTTAAAATGGCATGAATAATTATAATAAAAAGTTAATTCATATAAATTTAAAACTTTTAAATGTAACCTCTATATTATACTAAGCATGTACTTTTAAGCCACTGGACAGGTGAAATATTTAAGGGCCAATTCCCTGAACAAACTCAAAAATGGGCTTTCACAAAACAACAGGCCCACATTGCACTTTTCTCTCAACTGACAAAAAGTGTGCGAAATGAGTATTAAAAAAAACTCACAATGTCAGTTTTTAATGTGGTGAATGCTCTCAGATCAACTGAGAAAGATTCATGTCCATGATTAAGATCATGAATAGCTAATTAGATGACAAACAAGCAGTACATGACAGAGAAACAGGGGCTTTCCGTTCTGTTTCACTGTCATGCCTATTGTACACTGTTTCCTAGAGCACACCAGGTGCCGGTCAGAAACACAGACACAGTTGCCAAGGACAGACGTGTGACTATGAGTCACTGTCTCTGATCTAGCTCTACAAACAATGCAATTATTCAGCTGTGTCTTACAACAAGGACTCAACAAATCATTTGCTCTTGCTTTTGAATACAGATCTCACTAGGATATGAGTCATTCGAACATTTTGATACTGACCCTAGCGAGGGAATGCCAGAAACGGCTTGGCTGTACTGTTGTGTAGTGTGCACCGCAGTGCTGTCTGTGGTGTCACATGAATATTTGAAGCTGAAACCAGCAGCAAAGTGAAACATTTCGTTAAACAGAAATACTGACATACTGAGTTAGAAATTGGGAATTTTACTGAAAGAGAAAGAGAAGGGGGGGGGGCAGTACAGTATATTTCTGTATTTCATGTTCATCAGTCCTGCTGGAACATATGTAAGCAAACCATTGTCCACCTCTGATAAACAAGCACAAGTGTTGAGATACTGAAAATGGTTATTTGGGGGGAATGGCCTAACTGTTTTCTCTTCCTCAGACATATTTGTATGGCCAGCCATACATGATTTCAGGCATATTAACCAATGTTTACCACAGGCCAATTGGCTGGTTACTGACTAAACTGCATTATTAGAATGTAGAGGGCAGATTTGAGTGGTTTGTATATAATAGGGGTTTGAAATGCATCACAAAGAAATAAAAGATATGAATTCACCCCTCTTTAAAACATTAAATAATATCTGAAAATCTATTAAAATTCGAATATAACATTGAACAGAATTTCTGTCTAAATCCTTTGGACTGCCCTCATGTTTCACAGTGTTAGACTGAAGTTCCCATCGTGCCTTACTTCTTAAGGCATTTCAAGTAGTTTGTACTCTCTGAATCCGCTGTAAAATATTTATGATTATTAATTCTTAATCATAGAACAATGAATGTTAAAAAAAAAAAAACGTACCAACCACATTTTTTCAAAAAATGTAATGCACGATTAGGGCGTTACGGTTGTAATATGCAAGTAATATGTCAGACCCATAAGAGGAGCAAGTTGTGAAGTCAGTTGCCCACTCTGACATACATGTCTTGCTCTCTCCATCATTTAAAAATAAAAACATGTGGCTGTGTGAAAGAGTGACCACACAGCCTCAGAGATCTAATGGCTCTCAATCACCACCGGTTCAAAAACGCCCGCAGACACCCTGCCAAAGAATAAAAGAACGATATCACACATGATACTGAAGCATAACAGTACAAATAAAACAAATATGTTGCTGACAATTCAGCCTTACAGTTATATAAATTGTGATAGTTTGCAATATTACTGTTTTTTTTTTTGACAAATATTTGCAGCCTTGAGGAACATAAGCCCAAACTTGAATGATAGTATAAGTAAAAAATCAATAATTCAGTTCTTACTAGAATTTTCTACATTTATAACACTAAATTAAAAGACATAAAATAGCACCAATTTACCTGTTGACAAGCTGGATGCCACTTAATGCCGTGGTACCATCTCTACTGATAAACAGTGTTAAATTGCTGTCTGTGAGAGAAAGAGTGACAGAATGATCAACTTTAGAGACGTGAAGGCTTCACAAGTGAGTAACACCCTTACACATACGTATCAGTATTGTTTCAGTGTTGAATGTAAATAACTGGGCTAAAGAGGAGTTAATGGGGCTAAACATTTAATACTACCAAATTGCTTCAACACACCTTCGTTGTTGCTGACATCTGCAAAGTTCTGACTCTGCACAATCTTCTCCACAATATCATCTGCATCGATTCGTGTGTCGTCCACCCATGTGGGATGGCTCTCCACAGAGTCCTTCTTTCTCCTATGTAGATATACAGATACTTCTTATCTTTCAAATCAACTCAGTCACGTTGTACTTAGTGTTTAAGCTATATCCCATTTCTGCTTGTGCAGTTAAACATAAGACAGTCAAATAAATTTGAGTGTCTTGGTGAAGTTAGGCGAGTGTTGCCAGTGACTCCCTACCGTGAGGGTCTGTTTGGGGGCAGAGCAGGGCGAGGGGGACGTGGGGGCCTCTCTGGTTTTACCAGCTCTTTCTCCGGCTCTACGGGGCTCTCGATAGCTGTAGACGTGCCTCCTGATGTGTTGCTGCTGCTGGTGGAGGTGTTCCGCCGGTGCTGGGACAGATCTGTCAGGCTGGAGGAGTGAGAGTGCTCTGTGCTGTAGCCTGAGCGAAAGACAAACACATCCCACAAATCAGTCCATGAGTAACTAAGCAGTTCTCTTGAACATAGCAGTATTGTGAAAGACAATGTATTGTGCAAATGAAAAGTAAAACTCTCAAATGTAAAAAAGGGCTCTAAATCTTTTTATGGTTCAATTGAATGTACTGATGAAATAAACAGAATTTCATTTCACTTTCATGTATCAACCTCTCAAGTTTTGACCAATACGTACACTAAAAATTGAAAGAACTGAATACTTTTATTCTTATTCTTAATACTTTTTATTACTATAAAAGTGACAGTAAAGATGTTTTTAATGTTACAATTTATCTCTATTTCAAATAAATACTATTCCTTTGATTTTCTCATTTTCTCAAAGAATCTTTAGAAAAAAAATTATCACTGTTTCCACAAAAATATTAAGCAGCACAGCAAACATTTTTTGAGAGAAATTTTCACTTAAGGGAAGTGAGCGTCCTTTTTTATTTTTAAATGCATACCGTTCAAAAGTTTTGGGGTCTGTAATATTTTTTTATGTTTTTAAAAGAAGCCTCTTATGCTCAACAAGGCTGCAAAATACAGTAATGATTACAATTTTAAAAAACGATTTTAATATAAAATAATAGTCATTTATTCCTGTGATGTAAAAGCTGAATTTTCAAAGCTGTAGTGTCACGTGATTCTTCAGAAATCATTCTAATATGCTGATTTGGTGCTCAAGAAACATTTTCTGCATTACTGTTCTTGTGCCCTGTATTATAAATTTCTCAAAATTGTATTCAATTATAAATGTAGTTTGAAGTTAATGTTTTTATACTGTAATCAGCTATAATCTGTACCTGATGTTCTTTTGATCGTGCCCTGAGTCCCACCTGAGATTTTGCTCTGTTGGCTGGCAAAGCTGGAGTTGCGAGAGTGTCCCGTGTGGAACACTTCATCTGGACTGGACAGGTTCTCCTCCAATCCCTCCTGAAGGCCTCCTGAGAACAAACAGCTTCAGGTTAGTACCATTTATTTATAAAGTCCAAAATATAGAGCACCAAGAGTATAACATTTCCAAGATAGTCCTTACAAAATCCAAATAACATATTAAAACTACACATTTTTAATACAATTACAAATGTAAAGCATTTATCTACTTGTTAACATTCTCCACCATTTCAGAAGAGATGTGTTGGTCATACCCGAGTTGTTCACAGAGGGTTTGGTTTTGACTGATCGGCGAGTGCTGCCGCCCAGGGTTGCTGCAGAGTGGTCGGCGGTGCCCTCTCCCTTGCGGTCCAGCTGCAGAGAGGGGTCCTGCCCAGCCATGGCAATGGTCTTAGCTGTGCTCACAGGCCTGAGGAGGAGGAGAAAGACAACTTAAGATGTCATCAGGGAGCAATAAGTGCATGTGTTCTCTCAATTGCCTAAAATAAAGGAGGGGTGTTATACTGAGCATGGATCAAGAATCACACTTCTAACCAAATAATTTACATGACATTTTTAGTCATTTGTGATGTAATGGATAAGGATTTGTAAAAATATTTTACTCACAATTTCTACCTAATAAAATATTTTAGAGTTTGATATAACTAGAAAAAAATGCATATTCTTAATAAGAATGCCATGGCATTTACATGACTTTTCCAGGTCTAGAAATCACACTTTTAAAATTCATGCAGGTGTTCCAAGACAGTGGAAACCCTGGCTCTTCAAAGAAAGAAGGGGGTTGAAGGGGGTGATTTAAACTAAGAAATATCATTGTTTTAGTGTACAAATCTTGTTTTCCCTTATTTGAAATAATTTTAAGCCATCTTGAGAAGTTTTCTGAGGGTCACTTGTGGCCTCTGGCCCCCTGGGAGACAACTACTGAACTAGACAGATGCAGAATTCAATAACACAAAGTTATTGTTATGCAACACACTCACGTTTTGAAGCAGGGATCTCCAGAGAGAAGAGTCATGCCAATGGTAACCTGGGAAGCGAGATGAAAATATTAAATAATAAAAGAGTTAAGTATAAAATCATATCTGTTTCATAACATAACAGATTTTGATAGTAAAGCATACTGCCTGTGGGAACCTACATATGAATTCTAGATTAAAATGAGTCAAAATAACAAAATATCTGATTAAATGTTATCTGTTGTTTCTTCCTTCACATTTCCCCTCCTGACATGTCTAAGAGACAATGAGTCAGTCAGCCTGTCATTACAGGGACTCATGAAAGGGTTTGACCAGTCACGTTGCCCACACAGTGTACCGGCTTTAGATGATGCTGTTTGTGGTGAGGACAGTGCTTCTGCTGTCTCCTTTTAAAATAGACTCTGAAGGTGCTAAGAATAATGCAGAAAAAGAGGTTCCTGGCCTTTCAAGATGAAAAAGGTAGTGCTTTTGATCTGACTGACTGAGTGTTATAGGCCCATCAAAATGGACATGTCTAGTGAAATGAGAGAAGGACATTTACACAAACATGGACACACTCACCTTGAGTATGGAGTTGTCCTGCCGAGTGTTCTTGGTGTCGTAGCCCTCCAGTATACAGCAGCGAACAGTGGAGCCTGAACCAGCAAACTCCGCCAAGTTGAGGTCAGCAAAGCCCAGCTGGAGAGACAAAATAAAGGTTTTATCATCAGTACTTCAGCCATACAAAAAAGAAAGCTCTAAACTCTCCCAAGCAGGTCTTCAAGTGAGTTATCCAGTATTTCCCCACAGTTATACCATTAGCTTTATGAACATGACACTTGGAATAAGTCAGGGCATAAATCTAGGGGCTTTATTGTTTTTCCTATTTATCTTGCTTTTCAACTTCTAGACTTGTTTATTCAGGGTACATTTAATTCAGAGTAAAAAAAAGAAAAGAAAGAAAATAAAAGTCTGTCCAGCTGTAGAAGGATGAAGGCTAGTCTAGGGAAGAAAGAAAGGAAAGGGTTAACTCTTAAGAGCACTCTTATATAACAACAGGCATGTGAAGTTGGCAGAGTCACTCATGCATGAAATCCCTCTCTGATTCTGACTTGATAAAGGTTTCTCCAACACTACTGGAAAGCATTCTTGGTACTATCTTCATACGTTTTTCCTGCAATCTCCCTTTCTCACTCCACGTTCTCATCAAATGTTCTTCGAAAAATTCTATTAACCTTGGTTAATGATATAACAGTAGCTGATATAATTCTTTCCATTTCCTTTATTGGATGAATATCCTACACAGTCAGCACTGGTGCACGTGACCAGCTGGCCTTTAAAAATCATTGATGTGTGATATTACAGCAAGGGATAAAGGGACTAATGCAAGGTCACACACAGAATATGTTTTATTGTCACACCTCCAACAGTGAGCGAGAAGAAAATTTACCCACCATAAATGTTTAAAATATATATATATACTTTTACTGGCCATGCAACTATTTTGTATAAATGTTAATACATATTTTCTGTTCCTATAAGAACAGAATATCATTATATATTAAAGGGATAGTTCACGCATGCACTCGCAGGAACGGGCGCAAAGTAAAGGCTGAGCTCAGTATTTTGACTGAATACTACCGTTTCTTTCGTCGCAAAACCTAATAGTATGCCTCCTGAACACTTTCCATATATTCATTGCGTGATACTTTTGTATCATTTTTGTAATGTTTTAGCCTGGTCGCTATTCACTGCCATTATATGGAGGAGCGCATGCAGGACTATTTTTAAAATGTCTGCTTTTGAAGTCCGAAAAAGATAGAAGGACATTGGGCATTGGAACAACAGCAGGGTGAGTAAAAGATGGCTTTATTTTCATTTCAGGGTGAACTATTCCTTTAACATTAATGTTAAACGCCGACTTTGATTTTCAATTTTTAAAAACCCACATTTATTCACACTAGTTCTCATGGCTTAATACAAATAATAATTAACATACATGTCTTCACACAAAGTTCTAAAAGAATAAAAATGCTTGTATATTTAATCACTTAAAGAGATATTTCACCCAAAAATTAATATTGAACACAAAAAAATATATTTTAACCAAACAGTGGACGGTAATGGCTGCAAACTGTACACCTGCTTAAAAGGCAGGAGAGACTGAGACATTAGGGTATTTTCCCATCTTCTCACAGATCTGTGCGTGTGTGTGTGTGCCATTCCTTATCTATATTTGCTGTTCCACTGCTACCTTTAGCACGGAACATTTCCTCTGTGTCTGGCACACTTCTCCTTTCTAGAAATGATTGCTGTCCTTAAAAGGTTTATGTGGTTTATTCCAGACAATGCTGGTTTTCTGTGCTCTTTCTGAGACTGACCATTACTAAGTGATTCCAGGATTCACAAACATTTGCGCTGATCAAATTCATGTTAACTCATTTCAACTCAAGTCAATGTACTGTAGCATTTAAATATCTGCCATAGCAAATGTTCCCTTTATTTCATCTTAAAGGTCATATCCACCCCCTCCTTCCTGTGTTTCTCCTCATTCCTTGTTACAGTCCATAGATTTGACCTCCCTCATTCCCAGCTTTTGCTACATCAGCATACTGTTGTGACAAATTGCTCCCGTTCAGGATGTAAGGGATCAGTAAATGAAGAGAAAAGGACATGAATGCACACTCCCAAACAAAACACCCTCCTGTAACTCAATTACAAACACAAACGTGTCAAACATGTTTCTCTCTGCAGTAATTTGGCCATGATGACCTTAACCAGCAATCACAATGTCACATGCCTAAACAACCAGCAGTACTGCTATGAGTGACACACTAACACAAAGTGCTCCATATTTATAAATATATATTTATACACCGATCAGGCATAATATTATGTTGAGGCATGGACTCCACTAGAACCCTGAAGGTGTGCTGTGGTATCTGGCACCAAGATGTTAGCAGCAGATCCTTTAAGTTGCGAGGTGGGGCCTCCATGGATCGGACTTGTTTGTTCAGCACATCCCACAGATGCTCGATTGGATTGAGATCTGGGGAATTTGGAGGCCAAGTCAACACCTCAAACTTGTTGTTGTGCTCCTCAAATCATTCCTGAACCATTTTTGCTTTGTGTCAGGGCGCATTATACTGCTGAATGAGCCACAGCCACCAGGGAATACCGTTTTCATGAAAGGGTTCTAACCTGCTTCTAACACATCGACTTTGAGGACAAAATGTTCACTTGCTGCCTAATATATCCCACCCACTAACAGGTGCCGTGATGAAAAGATAATCAATGTTATTCACTTCACCTGGTCATAATGTTATGCCTAATCAGTGTATATTCAAAAGTTTGGGGTCAGTATTTTAATTTTTTAAAGAAATTAATAGATATACAGTACTGTGCAAAATTCTTAGGCACGTTGGTATTTTCACACAAATTTTTTTTTAAGCCAGTTATTTATATCTTTTACTGTAGTGTGTCAGTAGGAAATATCAGTTTACATTTCCAAACATTCATTTTGCAATTAATTGTAATAATCCAGTGAGATTTTTTTTTTTTTTTATGCACAA
The DNA here is from genome assembly GCA_039654625.1 of Rhinogobio ventralis. Classification (NCBI taxonomy): domain Eukaryota; kingdom Metazoa; phylum Chordata; class Actinopteri; order Cypriniformes; family Gobionidae; genus Rhinogobio; species Rhinogobio ventralis. The sequence continues at coordinate 20,805,006 of CM077194.1, forward strand.
GAAGTCTGATAGCAGCCGGTATGATCTGACCTCACCATCATCGAGTCTGTCTGGGATTACATGAAGAAACAGAAAAAACTGAGACAGACTAAATCCAGAAAAACTAAGGCAACGTCTCCCAGACACTTGAGGAAACCTACCTGCAAAACTACAGTACTGTGAAAAGTTTAGGCACTTGTCAGAATGCTGTCAAAAATAATAACATAAATAGCTTTTATTTATGAATTAACTTCTATTAACTAAATCAAATCGATATTTGGGGTGACCACCCTTTGCGTTTAAAACGGCTTTTGTCACCTGCATCTATTCCTACACCTATTCATGTAGTTTTGCAGAAAGGTTTCTTCAAGCGTCTTGGAGATGTTGCCACAGTTCTTCTGGATTTAGTCTTTTTTCTATTTCTTCATGTAATCACAGACAGACTCGATGATGGTGAGAACAGATCATACCGGCTGCTGTCAGACTTCTTGTGCATAAAAAAAATACAATAAAAAAAAAAAAAAAAATCTCACTGGATTATTACAATTAATTGCAAAATTAATGTTTGGAAATGTAAACTGATATTTCCTACTGACACACTACAGTAAAAGATATAAATAACTGGCTTAAAAACATTTTCGTGTGAAAATACCAGCGTGCCTAAGACTTTTGCACAGTACTGTATATACATAGTACTTTTTTTATATGTAATCACACTAAGGGTGATTGTTTAAATCCTTTGTTTGTTGACACAAGAGAAATGGCCTGCCTGTGTCAGACTTTCCTGTGATTACTAAAAATATGTGTTCAGCTTTTTGTCTATTATCACTGATTGCTTGAATTTATTGTACAATTAATGTAGGGTGGTGCAAGCAATGCCTGATAACTGTGGTTTAGAGATTCTCAAGGTGTGGAAACACATGTCTATGACAGGTCCAGACCAGATCACAGAATCCCTAAAACTAACCTCCCACTGCATTACACCATATATATTGCTTATGCAGTATTTCCTGTACATGTGGTGTCCTGAGTTTCTTTGAGTACAGTATGCATACTTGTGTGTATATGCATGTGACTCACAAGAGCTTTGTGTTTATAAACATATAAAACCTCAAGAAAAAAAACAGACCTTTTGATTAGCAGCACATGAGAAAGAAATTTGTGATGTTCCCTTAGAGTCAGTTCGTGAGGAAGAAACAATCATATGGAGAGAAAGAAAGAAAAAAGAGAAAAAGGATGAGAAAGCTCTTACCTTTGAAAAAGTCTTTCCACCTTTAAGTTCCTGCAAGGAAAACAGAGAAAGAGAAAAAGAGTTTATTTGTCATGTAATATGTTTGCCATTAGTGTGGTGAAGCTATGAGGCAAAGGGAGTGAAGGGTAATGAGAGCAAAGGAAACCATGAGACAGCAGATACTCTGTATGGAGTAAACCAAACATCAGAACTCACTGAATAGCTCCACAATCTGATTGTTCATCAGGATAAGAGTGTTTCTTCAACCACGAGCACTTGTGTCCCGGGGAGATTTCAAGTTCATATTAAATAGTTTTGGACATTTTATCCAATCATTCATCTTTAATTTTTGCTTCAAATGCCTTTTATGTATAAATTGTAATGTTTTACCCTTGACCTCGACAGATTTTTTTTAACTTAAAATATGAAAGTGTATTATAAAAATATTAATTGTATTTAAAAACTATGACAATGATGATAATTTAACCAAAGACTGAAATAAACAAATCAATTCCATATCTATTGTGGGATTTTTTTTTTTTTTTTTACACAAATGACTTGTGTTCCTCAAATGTGCAACAACCAACAATTTTGCCCCAAATAAAGTATTACCCAAAGTTAGTGTAATTGGTTACCAAGAATCCTAAAGTGTCACTGATGTCTTGTGATGGATGGAAAAAGGATATTTTTATCTTAAAATATTGTGCAAAAAGTGTGAAAATCTTATGTAACTGTGTATTTAAGATACATAAAATGCTGGCTATGAAACTAACCTTAGCACAAAAAATTATTTGGCCTATTAAGCCATTATTATTATTTTTGCAGAGCTGAAAAGAAAAGTTATTGTTGAGAGTGTTACTGGTCTAAGATGAGATCTCTGTGTGCGTGTGTGTTTCAGGTAAACCCTACATTATGGGGATAATCCTTGTCCTTGTGGGGACATTTTTGGTCCTCATGAGGAAAACAGCTTATAAAACATACTAAGTGATGTTTTTTGAAAATGTAAAAGTGCAGAAAGTTTTCTGTAATGGGTAGGTTTAGGTGTAAGGTTAGTGTAAACGGATAAATATACAGTTTGTACATTTTAAAAAAAACATTACGTCTATGGAATATCCCTATGAAACATGAAAACCCAATGTGTGTGTGTGTGTGTGAGTGAGACTAACCTTACGCACAGACACTCTGCAAATACAGGGGTCCAGGACTCCCGTGGCAGGACTGGCACTCATCTTACACACAAAGGAGAACTTCTTTCGCCAGCGAACACAGTTCTCCTGAACCTCCTGCCTGTAGAGAGACACAGATAGAGAATGAGTTATCAACATCATTATAAATCTTAATCCGTCTTTATAAGCCAGCCAGTGGAATATTACTGAGAAGACCACAGATAAAACAAACAACACAATGAACTCTATGATGATTAACAAATGGACAACATTGTCAGTTTGGATGAGTTTTTTTAGAAAGTTCACAGGGTAAGAGATCACTGTGAAAGTCTAGTCATGCTAAAAAGTTTTCTGCAGTCTATTCACTGGTACTAATCACTCTTCACCACAACCATCCATCTGTGTGAAATAACAGAACTTTGCACAGGAAACGAGAATGTTAAAGAATCAGATTAGAACCCAGCTGAGCTTTCAGTCACAAACATGAAGCTAGACTGCGGCAGTAGCAGTCATAAAAGAGACTGTACAGTAAGAAATCCAAAGGAAACTTAACCATTCTCATCTATTCGTCTCTCCAGACCTCTTTGATTAAAGTGGGTCAGTGTGTTCTCCCTTCGCTTTCTGTTATATTCCTTCTCATCATCCTCCATTCCTGCAGCTCTTTTGCATTACACCACTCTCTTACATCCCCACCACTTTCATAAACTCTCTCCCAAGGCTCCATAGTAAAGATTTGTTCTTTCTTTTTCTAATTGTTAACAGGAAATATTCTTTTAAATTTGTACGATAACAAATATTGTTACTTTTGAATGCACAAAGAGAAGACAGTAGATCTTCTGTAGATTTACCTGGAAAGTCTTTGGTCGCAGTGGTGGGGCCCTTTTCATGATTTTCAATTTGGAAGGAACATTATTTCGCCCCTAATATGGAGACTACAATCACAAAACCAAGCACTGTTGTGTCTGTCTAACTAGATAAAGCTCTGACTAAGGTTTTACCAGCCTGTTTCCACACGGTTATCCTTCATTTTGTACTGTTCCTGGAGTCAGATTTGATGGCCTCCTCCAGTCCTTTATTTACCCTGGGCTTGTTGCCAAGGCATCTGTTCCTGATATCCGCCAGCGTGCCAGGGAAAATGAGAGCGAATAACGGCACATCCATTACCCGAGTGTGACCC
>CM077194.1:20813558-20966058 GCA_039654625.1 Rhinogobio ventralis
TCAATTGCATAAGCTCTGCTTGCTTGGTATGTATACACATGAAAGTAAACAAAGAAAACGGCTAATATGTTTGTCTTAGTCCATTTGAAAAGTGCACACTATCATTCAAGAGCATGGGGTCAATAGGCTAAATGTTTTTTAAAGAAAGTAATACTTTTATTTATAAAGGACACATTCAATTAAAAAATGAAAGTAATAAGGGTTTAAATTGTTATGAATAAAAAGTCAGCGTTGCTATCATAGGAATAAACTACATTTTAAATTAAAATATATTAAAATAGAAATGTTTTATTTCAAACTGTAATATTTCACTCTACTGTTTTTACTGTATTTTTTATCAAATAAATGCAGCCTTGGTGAGTATAAAAAGACCTCTTTAAAAAAAACATTACAAATTTTTATAAACCACCAGACTTAAACGGTGGTGTGTGAATTGCTGCACTAATATAAAAAATATTTGTCTTTAATGCGGCTGTAAAGTAATTAAACAGTAAGCCAATTCTTCAAGAGAAAGTCATTTTAATGAAATCCCCTTGATCTCTCTTCAGACTATATTTGCTCCCTCTCTCTCTCTCACACACACACACAGTAAGTGTACAGTTAGTCTCCACTGTTACATAAGGCCCTTCCCACAGGTGTGCCGTGTCACTGGAAGAGTCATTCTTACATAACCTGGACTTCTGGTTCTTCTGCCACTCATAAGGGATAACTGATTACACTAAAGCTCACTCATGTGAGTGCCAATAAAAGACATTCAACAGACATTAGCAAACAGAAACAGAGCAAACACACACACATCTCTCTCTCTCTCTGCTTTTTTTTTAGCCTGTCTTGTATTTCAAACTTGTAAAAACTTCAGCAAACACTTCAAAGCATGTAGACAGGTGCAAACAGGCTCAGACTGTTGACAAGACGAGACACGGCAGAGGAAGTCAGACACCTGCATGTGAAGAGCATGTAAATGTACACATTATGTAAATAATAGCTCACAGCTATTACAGCGTCTCAAGTTTAGAATTTTTTAACACGCAACATTGTTTAACTCATGTGAATCCTGAATAGCTGTTTTTGACCACATCAAAGCCCCACCCCAAGAAACACATCTGATTTGTGTTAGGTGAACCTAAAACCCGAAAATTACACAAGGATCCCTTAAGGAGGATTGGTTAATTAGTCATTCTGTCAAGATGGTTTTGAAAACATGCACTTTTGCACATCCTTATTCAGTAAACACTGGGATTTTGTGCTCTTATAATGGAGAGGTTCAAAGATCCATCTACAGTTTATTCAGTTTGTGTGTCCCTAAAGTCCAATTATATTGTTAGTGAAAGTTTCTGGCAGCAAGGCAGACATCATTTTGTCTTCCCACCCTCTCTCTAACCCCTAGAATTAAACAGGCTGTTTTTGCTACTGCAAATTTAAGTCATAAATGTTAATGTGTAAGTGATCTGTTAAGACTGGATAACCTCTTTGCATGTAAGGCTCTCCTCACATTGCTGAAAAATACATTTATGTACCAAGCTCTCAAAAGACAGTGATGGAGGAAAAAATTCTATGTTTCACAATGGTTTTGTGTTCACTCGCAAAACTTTTACATTTCCCCAAGAAACTCTGCATTCGCTCGCACAACTTTTGTGTTTTTTGAAAGCGAATGCCAAATATCTTGGAGGATCACAAAACTTTTGTGAGTATCTTGGAGGAACGCAAAACTTTTGCGAACGAATGTCCCTTTTGGGGCTCTAAAGCAAATCCAATTCTACTCTGCTCAACTTAGTTTCAATAAATCATGGACTTGCCAGGTATTTCTGAAGGTTTAATAGCCTACATTGAACACTTTTATATCAGAAGAGCAAGAAGAATCCTGCTTTCCATGATATGCCCCCTTTAACTGTAAAAGGACGTTCACAGTCAAGCACATCTGTGTAAAATCTGTAACAGAGATCAGAGAGGCATTCCTCATCTGGATCAGGGAGAACAGGAATGACGAAGGAGGGAATCAAGCTGGAGAGAGGGATGAAAATATGAGTCATACACATACAATCACATGCACATGTACGCTCACATGCATCCAAAAAATACAGACACACACCTATAGTAGAGTGGGAGAGAAATAACAGAGCATATGGCATGAGGACTATGTAACATAAACTAAAGGAAAAATTAACAACATGACCCACTTCATTCATACACATGTTATTAAGTTGCACTGAGGTCATGTTGGCTGCTGAAAAGAACAATGGATGTGACGTGGATGTGTGGTGATCACTTGTAGGTGAGCTCGCCACTATGGTCTATATTGAGCACAAAAGGCAGATGTATTGAGAAGATATGCTCACACACTTTCCATATATGGAAGCACAGAGCTCTGGGTAATGAGACTGAGACCATGTCCATTTCTAAGAGCAATGTGACAAGCGTGTCCGCACTGAATTTGATGCACAGAGTAACTCTATATCACATTTACATTTAATCATTTAGCAGACGCTTTTGTCCAAAGTGACTTACACATGATGAGAAGAACAATAGAAGCAGTTAAACCAACAAAACAGCAACAAGTCCCAGTTAGTCTAGCACAGTACTCATAGCAATAATAGAAAGTGTTAGTATTAATGGGTCAATGTCACATGTCTGTCTTGTCCTGTGTAAGCACATGTGGTGTTGTTGTCATTTCTAGTCATGTGCTTGTGTTTGTCATGTCTCTGGTCTATTGTCAACCCTGCCCATCCTGTTATCAGAAGATTAGGCGCACAGTCCTGCAGTGTGACTTCTCCTACGACGACCGTCAAATTATCTTCGTTTTTCAAGACGAAATATGACCAAAATGAGCGCTAGAGATTTCTTTGTAGCCATCATTTCAATCGCGCGTGTAATGCAGCTCACCGTCACCGACCGCGTCATTCATTGATATAAAACTCCGGATGAGTTTTCTTGCGTGCGTCCGTTTTTAGTGCGCCTTGAATATCGTACAGTCTGACATTAATGACAACTTCGATCTTACAGTGTGACATGGCTTACAGCAAGGATCATGTTCGTACAGTCTGACAAGGAACAATCGGAAAGGACTATTATAAATCGCACGGTGTGCACCCGGCTTTAGGCAGGTCATTCCACCAGCAGGGAACAGTCAAGGTAAAGGTCAGTGAAAGTGATTTTGTACCTCTTTGGGATGGCACCAAGGCGACATTCATTTGCAGAATGCAAGCTTCTGGAGGGCACATTGAAAAGCTATTGTTTAAAGTCACCATTAAATAACTTATTTTTTATGGAATATTGCAGCATTTATTATAAATGAATTATCCATGCACATTGTTATTTTTTTAATGAATCTGCCCTCGTAATCTTTAATCAAAATAACTTCCCATCCCTCTTGCAACGACATCTCTTCTCTGATGATGTGTTTACTGGCATGAGGGCGGGACAACCTGTCAATCACGTAAGATCACAGCAAGGACAAAATCAAGCCCTGCTCTACATTTTTTCACTCTGATAACCGTCACTATTGTCGGACTGACTTTAATGTATGGGGGAGCTGGAATATGGACCAATGAGATTTGAGATTTGAGATTGTCTTTTCATAGTCACACCTGGTTAGGACCTGACTTGAGATTTAATGAGGTGACATTAAACATTTTACTTGTCAGTTTTTGTGGAACGTTTTCTGCCCACAGGTGGATGAGACCCCACTACTTGCTTTATTAGCTGGGGCTGGGGTTCAATGCCACTGAAAATTAAATTTAACATTCCAAAAACTGTCTGTTTTGTGGCAGCACGTGGGATACGGACACGTGCTGCATCTTAAAACGTGACCGATTCAAGATTATCAGCCCTAATAAATTATTCATGGTTCTCTCCATCATGTTGAAAAACTCAGAGAGAAAGTGATGTGAGGCACTGGAGTGGCTGATATCTAATATTTCATCACTCCGCAGAGCTCATTAGCTTAGTGGAGTGCCGCGGTGTCAAACACACAGCCTATGGGCCAAATGAGGCCCATAGAGAAGGCAAATCTTGAAAAAAAATTTTTTTTTAAAATGCAATTAAAGCAGTACAGAAAAAAAAATCCAAAATACTATAAAAACAGTAATATAGTGAAATAATAATAATTGTATGTTTCTGGAGGTTATCTTATTGATTAAAAAAATTACAAAAAAAAAAAAAAATCTAATATTTGTAAAAACAAGCATGTTCCATTCTCATTTTCACTCTCTGTAAAGAACACAAAGTTTCAAGGGTGTTACATCTTCCAGAATCGCAAGTAAATTCACACTTCCGTGATTGGTGAACTTCATCGCACGTATACGTATTGCATAAACTGTAGCTGTATATATTTAACTTGACTACGCTTTCTTCACACAATATATTAATATTTAACTCAAGAAAACATTGTTAATCCATGTATGTACTGATTTGACACACACTTGGGGCCAGACTTACTGACAGCTTGGGCCAGCGCAAACCCTCTTTTGGTGTTAAAAAACTACTGTCAGGATTTATTAAAGACACGCAGTGAAAAATTAGCGCTGAAAAGCCGTGGGCAAAGTTATTTTTGTGGCTGACCTTATTGCAAGTGCAAGGAGATTTACTAAGGTTTGCGCTCATCAATTTACTGGTATTTGCACCATTATTTACCCGCCCCCAAAAAAAACAGATGCTGACTGGTAGATTGTGTTGGTCATTATGGAAATGATCCGGCTGTGTCTGTGTTCTTTCATTTGCACGTTGTCAGTAGATCATGTGCAGAACTTTTCACTCCTATCTGCACTTTTTTGGAATTGCACTCTCGCGCTAATTTGCCCCTTTAAATTTGCCATTTTCATTTTCACTAAATACCCTCATGGAGTATAAACCTCTAATTGTGCGTAATGGTGAAGTATGACATAGTCTTGGTGTAAACACAATAACAACATTCCAGATGTTCCAGCAAGAGCATGGTCAATCTACTATGCTAAGGACATACCTCGCAAACACTGACTGTTCACCTCCCTCTAGAAACACTCTGCTAAGCCAGAAGATTGTTGATGTTGTTGTGCGTGTTTTAAACAAAGACTATGGCAGAGGAAATAAAACACTTTTGATTGAGTGTGGATCATATGTGTATGTTTAGCCTCATCCAATCTGGTGACAGCAGTGGAATTAGCTTTTTAAGCCTAGTTTCCTCTGAAATCTCCCTGATGTCTTACATCTTTGCCCTTTAAAGTCAACACAGGGACAGCTTTTCAAATTCATCTGGATAATGTGTATTATTGGTTGTGCCCTTTTAGCAGACTCAACTGTAGCCTAAATTTCAACCCAAGAGTTAATCTGAGCCCATCTTGTTAGACAGACAATTAATCCAGGACTGGTGTTAAACCCCATTCTTCTGTAGATACACACAAACATCTGGATCAGAAACATTATTTTTGTACAACATGTACCTATTAGTGTGATTGTGTGCATGTAAAGAACTGTATATGCTGTAAGGTGGGAGTGTCTATTGTCAGGATGTAGGCGTTACGGAAGGTAATTTGATTATAGGATGCATCATTAAAACCCAGTGAAACAAAAAAAAAAATATTTTAATTATAATACTATGTAATTGAGTAAATAAAGAATTTCCAAGGCACTCGAATGGTGTAGAAAAAAGTTTAAAAGAATTTAATAATTCATAATAGTAGTGTAAGAGAGAATGAAAAAAAAAAAAATACACAATTGTGTATTTTTTTCTCTCTCTTTCATTCTCTCTTACACTACTATTATATAGCGTTTGATTTAATTTTATGTTGTATGAGACATGTCCTCTATGTATTCCTTGAATTTTCTCTCCTCAGGTTGCCTTGCACAGCACCAGGTGATTGTAATAAGACTAATTAATTGCTGCTTATAATGAACTTGAGATTGTGTTTGTTACTCACTCCCTGATGAAGGCTTGTAAGCCGCAACGCGTAGGTGTACTTGTCACCTGTTTTTAAAAGAATGAGCCATGATGAATTAAAGACTTTTTAACTTTTCTACACCATTTGAGTGCCTTGGAAATTCTTTACTTATTGAGTTGAACCATCCCTTACATCCAAAGAGCACCGAGATAAGGAATTTACACCCGTGCAGCACTTCTTTTGCATTCTTTGTTTTGACTATGTAATTGAGGTAAGAATTGATTAAAGAGGACCTGATGCTGCTACTACAGTACTACAGACTATTGGCCAGATTTACTTATTTAACAGCTTGCACCAGCGCAAACCCTCTTTTGGCGTTAAAAAACTACTGTCAGGATTTACTAAAGATGCGCAGTGATAAATTAGCGCTGAAAAGGCGTGGACAGTTATTTTTGTGGCTGACCTTATTGCATATGCATTTGTAGGAGTTTCCCCTTTCAGGTGCAAAATTTATGGGGGAGGGGAGTATTTAAATGAAGCACGCAAGGTGATTTACAAAGGTTTGTGCTCGTAAATTTACTGGTGTTTGCGCCATTATTTACCGCCCTTAAACCAGACGCTAACGGGTAGATTGCGTTGGTCATTATGGAAATGATTCAGCTGCGTCTGTGTGCTTTAATTTGCGCATCGTTAGTAGATCACGCGCAGAACTGTCCACTCCCATCTGCGCTTTTATGGAATTGCGCTCTCACGCTAATTTGCCCTGTTAAGTAAATCTGGCCCTATGATTTAGATTTTTACGTCAGATGGGATGGCAACAGTACTTGAACCACCAACTGTTATTTTACTCAAAAGACTTCTCATTTATTTTGACCTTTGTCAAAATAAAAGCTGAGAACTACTGTGTAGGAAAAATAAAAACTGTATACAACAATCACAGACATAGATACCCGACAGGATCCGATTTCTCAGAATAACTCTGAGTTAGCTGAAAAATAGTAGGTAATTTTCTCCATAATTCTACACTTCTGCCTTTTTTGATTAGGATGGGATTAAAATGACAAACTCTGTTTATGAAACCTAACCTCCTTCGGGAAAACTAGTTCCAATCTCAATAGGATCTGAACAGGGTGTACACTACTGTTCAAAAGTTTTGGGATCTGTACGATTTTTTTATATTTTTGAAAGTCTTTTATGCTCACCAATGCTTCATTTGTTTGATTAAAAATACAGCAACAACAGTAAAATTAAGGTTAAAAAATTTGGTTTTACTATCCTTATGTGGGCATTTGGTACCCAAAAAGTAGAGTTTGCCTGGACCACACACACACAAACAAGATTAAATCAATCTACCGAGTAGTCGCACAGAAGGATCTGCTTTTTATTGCATTATGTAACAAGCTCTCATTGCTGAGATTAGGGTGTACCTGTGGTAGGGGCCGGGGGCCAAGAAGAGAATGGTGGTTTTGTAATGCAATCCAGCCCTTAGATATTCCTGTGATGTTGACATCTCACAGGTCCAGGCAGTGACACACAGCTACCAGAAACTTCTCTCTCAATGCTGCCATTCAATACCGTTTGAGGTTTAGGAGTGACAACTAAAAACAAATCTATTCTTTCTAGAGGACCAGTGATCTTAAACAAGTTCTAACTAATGTCTAAGCCTTCAGTCATACAAAAAAAGGAGGATTAATCGACCTGCCTGAGGATACAAAGATTGTATCATATAGATAAATTGATCTGCCAAAATTTCTGCCAAGGGAGAGTTTATTGTGGCCGCGCAGGTGGAACTCAAATCCTTCTTGAATTTGATAGACAATCCATTCACATTTCGGTGAAAAGGAAAGCAGTTCATGGATGTTTATGGAGAGCAAATGTAAATACATTGATGCAATCAGCTGGTCTAATTAACTTACTTTTGCATTGAACTTCATTAGTTCATTAACCTTCTGACATCTCAGAGCTAATTCAATAAAACAGTATGCATTATTGTCTCTGACCACACACATATACAAAAACACACAAAGTGTGTTTGTTCAGTTATAAACGGATTACTCTGTTACCAGGGTTGTCTCGGGGTCTCAGGAATTTAATTAACCATGTGAAAGGCAAAACTAATAGGACTTTACTTAATCAGTGGCTAAACCTTAGACCGTAAAGTAAAAACTACCAATTCAAAAGCAGTTTTCCATAATTATGGTGGATTAATTTTAGTTTTTAATAAATTCAAACACATCACAAAAGTCATGTGCAATTAACCTCCAAAAACAAATGCGTGCTGAAAAGCTGTTGAACAACTCTCATTAAAATTAGCCTTGGAGAAGATGATGGAGACGGCAGCTCTGGTCCAAAACCTTTGTGAGCAGCCTACTGCCTTCTATGACATCTTAAAACAATTTGGGACAATCTACATACACAGCAACACGATTAAAGATTACAAGGGCACATTACTTAAAAAAATCAAGCATGAATGAATAATTTACAATAAACACTAAAATATTTCATCAAAAATAAGAACCATCAATTTACATTTCATTGCGACTTTAATGAGCATGCTAAGCTAACCGCATACTCTATAATACTCTATTAAACATAAAAGTACATGACACACAAATATTGGATAAAATAATTCATTTGTAGTAGTTACATAAAAAAACAAAGTGCCTATAGCCACTGGTCGCTGATCTCACTACATCAACAGACTACAAGGGCTGCCCCCTAATAGTCAACTAAACATTAGTCGATAAGAAGAGGCTTGGTTGATTAAATTTTAATTCGTCGGTTAGTCGCAGAAAAAAAAAAAGTCACGCAGTCACGGCTGGTCAATGCGGTAATATGTCGGGTAGAAAAGGAACAATTCAAGAGAATGCCAGTGCAACCTCAAAAATGACTTATTTAAAAAAAAAATTAAGTAGTAGACTTACGTTAGCCACTTTACATGGCCGTCGCTCTACCATTAACCTAGATAAATGTGCACTAATATTAGACACATATCCAAGTGTTCAAGCAGAGTGTGGAAGCTAAATTAGTAACCCAGTTACTGCACGACATGTTTAACTTAACTTCTACATCCACGCCATCCATTCATTGTGAGCAAGACACATAGCTCACTTCTCCGCGACAATGTGGACAAGCAGTTTTTCCACCAACTAATCGACTAATGGTTTAAATAAACAACTAACAGTCGACTAGGAAATTCTTTAGTCGGGGGCAGCCCTACAGACTACAGACCACAGACATCCATAGCCACAAAGACCCTCACACACTGAACATTGGATCATAACCTGGCTCTTTTCCTCTCTGATAAGGTATGCAAATACCAGCCAGGGGCCTCCTAACATTATCATTGTTAGCTGTTGCATAAGAGGCACAGGAATGGCTGGAGACCAGTCCTACATGCACTTTACACATGTAACCACCCGTGCAGTGTGATTCACTGGAATAGAGGCCCTAATCACTGGGTTTTGACATCAGAGCCTCTTCAATGCTGTAAGTGGACCCTGTTGACTTGCCAACAAAACCTCACTTTAATTGATTACTGACTGAAAGCTTTCAAAAGGTCACAATTATTGGAATGGTTGGTGTGAAAGAGGTTTGGTAACAAAGATAGAGGGACCAATTGGCTTTAAAAAGCATGATTAAACACTTATCAATAAATAATCAATTGAACATTCAACTGTGAGCTGAAGTCTGGAGGTCAAACATGGAGAATGGCTCTCATAGGCTCCAGGTACTCTCAGTCATCTCTTATTCCACTGGAATGGATCAGGACACATGGGACGGGCCAGACCCTCAGAGAAGAGCCAGAAACAGAGCAATGCAGAAGAGAAAACCCAGCTCACTCTTTATGAGGATGATATACTGCCAATAACTGTTGTACAAACAGCCAAACTATATGAAATGCTCCTGCTGTGGGAGCTCTGGTCACATGAAAACAAACAAATATAAGATCAACTAAAAACAAAGTCATCAAGATTGATGGAAACAGAATGCTTAAGACAAAAATACCACAGACTAAACAGAAATCTTTGAAAAATTTTGAAATCAACTCCAGATCTTTGTAGCACCCAGGCAGACCAGCATGTACAGTGTCTCCTGATGTAAGTCACATTTTATTGCCATCACCCTATAGGCCAATTTTTTCTTCCCTTCTTTCTTTCTCTCTCCCTCACGTGTTTGTGGTTGGAGGAGCAGTAGTTGAAGGTCTGACTCAGGCTCTCTCAGCTGACTGAAAGAGGGAGAGACCTAAATAAAACACAAGCAAGAAAATGAAGGGGTGGTAAGAAGAGCATTGCTGTGGGATTGACAGATACAAACCATTTGGTTGATTACCCTTAATAGTTCTGGGAAACTGTAGAGCTTTTTGTAAGTCAGAAGGCACTGTTGTTGTTACGGATCAAGCAAAGAATTCTTCTGCAACTTGTTAATGTGAGCTTGTTTAGAGTGTAAGCTCATGTCAAATGGTATAAAATGATGAATTTGTAAATTAAATTAAATTTTACTAAGATTTATTTTTGTAATATGCTGGACATATAATGTATAGTATAGCATAAAATATGTGGTTTTTAAATCTATAGGACTTGAGGAGTGCCAGCTGTGTTTTCTTCATTCAGCTGCTCGTCTTTTCTATGTCAGGCATTCTCCATAAAACAGGCAAGACTAAACTCACCAATAATGTTCTCCATGTAGCCAATGGGCTAAAAGCTTCAGTAATTACAGTAATTTACAAATCTGTGTGTGTTATGAGGGATGTTGAACAGCTTAACATTGTTTCTGAGTCATGTATGCAAGGATACTTGACATTTACACATGAAGGGCTAGGGAAACTAAAGATTTGTTACACTGCGTATATAATATCTAACCAAGGTGTTGATGACCAATTCAATTTCCACTTACTTCCATTGTAATATACACCATGAATACTCTACTAATTCAAAGTCACAATGAAATTAAAATTGACAGTTTATTATAAACTATTTATTTGTGAACATATACTGTGCTATACTTTCCCTTTCCTTCGCAAACAGCATCGACCCAATCAATTTCCAATAGACAAAAAACATTTTCACTCAGATATACATCATAATGGGAGAGGGAAAATAATATTATATATATATATATATATATATATATATATATCGGTTTAATCCGATGTAGGACTTGAAGAAGAGGGGCTGGGATAAATTCTCCACTGATGCCAATTTTATGCCTTAAAAAGAATTTGACCTTTGATCTCACAAGCTCTCCAAGCTCGTCTTTGAATGAGAGTCCAAATTCTAAGAGTCACAGCAGATTTACTGCTCCGAGATTGCAATCAGAGTGCAGGCGGTGTGTATGACAGCAAATGCATCTTAAGTAGACAGGAATGAATTGAAGAGCGAGCAGAAGATAAAGCACAATGATTAGCCTCTTAACGTGCAGAGGCAAAACCACAAAAACATTGTTGGGAGGGAGAAAAAAGACAAGTCTAAACAGACTACAATTTGCATGAAAAACTAAATGTAAGGGCAGCAGGGTACAAAGTCACTAAATAATTCTTTCTCTTGAATGCTCAAATGGGTACTTTAAGCCAACAGAAACAGAAATGATAAAATACTGGTGGAACATTACAGCCAGCTCAATGTCAGTCATTATTCACCTGAGGAGTTTTCTTCTTTCTTTGGTAGGTTCTCCCTGAACAAAGGCTTTGATTTAGGTTTGGTGTATGTAATGAAGTATCCAGATGCTAGTGCTGTGCTTTGATGGTGTGCACCAAAGCATGTGTTCATTTAATATAACCCAAATCTACCAGACAGTATTAGTCCCACACTGTACTGCAACAAAATGGCCATGAAAGTGCACTGATATAAAGAGTCTGATGCTGAAATGAACAAAGAATGTACTAGAATCACCAGAATGGTAACAATATCATGTTTCGTCCTGTATGTATTGTACAAGTTTTGCCCTAAGCTTACAAAAAAAAAAAACAGTTGGTTGGTTGGTGTGGCTATATTTTCATAATAGTAGGCTATACAATGTCAAGGCTTGTAATTTAAATACGGTAACTGTAACAGGTGTGGACATACGCCAGAGATAATGTCTGTTACTTGTGCTGATAATACAGCTTAGTCTACACCAATTTGAGAAACGTTTCAGACAGGCTGACTGAAGATTTGAGGTGGAGGAGATGTGTTTATTAAAGCTGTCAAGAAACACTGTTGTCTGCACTGGAGTGTTTGCATATAATGCTGTGAGGATTGGAGGAACGTGAGAGGGGTTAGAGAGGTAAATCAAGTGGACATTCCTAGCTATGTTGCCTGTGAAACCCTGCAACACATCCGGCAACTGAATTTGACCCCTGGAAATCTGTGACTACGCAAAACCAGGGAGCATAAGACACAGCTGTGAAAGCGAAACTCAAATACATATACTTGAACAGATCTGCGACAATGTATATAATATGAGAAATAAGGTTTGTGCGAACAAAACTACAATAAACAAAAGCAAGCAAATTACATCTAAAACTGTTTCTTGTGACAGTCGCAAAAGAGCCAGTCATGTTTTGTGAAGTAAAGCTTGTCCTCATTGCCTCTTTCCCTCCACCCTTCTGTTCCCCCAGGACTTCATTTAACCTACTTCTGTGTCAAACTCACTTCCAGATGGTGCTCACTTTGTATCCGTCGTTCCCTCTCTTCCATATTTTCCCACAATATGCCCAGACTCATGATTCCATGAGTAAATGAGAGAGTTCTTGACTTATTGATTTATATACAATATTTGATACATTTGCACTATTGCCACTTCATTATGGCACTATCACAGTATTGAACATTTCTAAACTTGTATATGGTTTTTATTTCTATACTTTAATTCTATTGTTTATTGTACATATTTTATTGCGTGACTACTGCCATTGAAAATTTTAGGTCAAAACGTTTTTTGTTTTTTTTTACTAATATTTTTATTCATCAAATACACATTAAATTGATTTTCAAATACATGCTGTTCTTTTGAACTTTCTATTCATCAAAGAATCCTGAAAAAAAAAAACTGAAACTTTTTTGAGCACCAAACTGATATATTAGAATGATTTTTGAAGGATCATGTGACACTGAAGACTGGAATAACAATTTAGCTTTGCCATCACAGGAAAAAAATTAATTTGAATTTATGAAAATAGAAAACAGTTCTTTTAAATTGTAATGATATTTCACAATATTACTTATATTATTGTATTTTTGAGCATAAGAGACTTCTTTCAAAAACATTTAAAAAATGTAACTCACCCTACAAACCATTGAACAGTATACATTTTTGCACTTACATTTACATTAATGCATTTGGCTGAAATTTTTATCCAATGCGACTTGCATTGCATATCCACATTTTATCAGGTTTATGGATTCGCTTTAAATCAAACTCATGGTCTTGCAGTTGCTAGCTTCATGCTCTACTGTTTGAGCTACAGGAATTGTTGCTACTGTAATAAAAAATATCCCGTGGTACTAATACAATCGTTTTCTTATCTTAAAACACGAAAAGAGAAGTGGGGTGTTTCTGTTATAGATTGTAAGGATTATTGATGTAACAAGACAGAACTTTGCCATTGTATTTTGCTTTTACAGTACAGTACACTTATTTTTGATAGTTATCAGCATATTGTTGTGCATGTAAACACTAAATGCAAGTCGAAGGTTGTTTTTTTTTTTACCAGCTTTATCATCTGCCATGTAAAAAGTCCAACTGCTTTGACAAGTAACATCGCATTTCTCCTCAACAAAACACACTTTCAGATATAATTTAATAGCAGATAAGATAAGGGATGAGTTACGTGCCAAAGTTTAGACATATAACAGCAAGCACCAGTGATAGTTGACTAATGGATCTCTGTAAAACAGTAGCTGATGTCTAAAGGAGGGCAGACAGTGCAAAGTCCAGTTTTAAGACAGTCCAACTGTTTACCTACCTCACAGCAATCTGTTTCATGAAGTGTTTACAGGAGGCAGTTTAGCAGCCTCAGTCTGTCCCCGCTGAGAGCAGATGCACCGCTGAGTCTCAGCTGCTAATCTCATTGAGTAGTTGTAGCCCAATAACACGGCGGCCTGTACGGGATGAGACCCTTGTACCTCTGCCCGCTTGTGCTGCATAAGCAAGCTGGCAGCACATGCCAGAAACTCAACTAGCAACCTTATGGTGTGTATAGCCACCAGAAGAATTGAACTTCTGAACTCTGAATACACCCTGAAACAGATCTTACGGGCCACTTTATGTCCATGAAAAGAGAAAATTAGACAAGCAGGTGAGAAAAATCACCATTGTAATGCAAAAAAGACAAACTATTGAGCATGAACCTGTAAACTGCAGACAGAATGTGTTATTTTTGTGGTGCATTGTGGGAGAGAGATAAGCACCTCGTTAACATTATGCCCTATGTGCATGAATCACTGCATCTGGAGTCTCAGATGAGACGTATAATATATGGTAGAAATATAATATTGACATTAACGTGTCAAGTGTATAACGTGAGTATATGAGAAAGCCAGAAAAAACAGCCAGAGAAAGACTTGTCAGTCAGTAACACTAATAAAAGCACCTTTAACAAATTACAGCCTAAATCCTCTTTCTATTGGGGCTCTAGTTTTGATTTAACCAGAAAAGAGGGTTAGGAAACCATTCACTACCTTTCTTACATGCTTCTTAAAGGTGCATGGGCACTGCAATCATTGTGAATGTGTGTTTGTGTATGTGCTGTATACCTAAAGTGCCACATTCTCAAAGGTTTCGTTTGATACTCTGTTGCTAAGATACTAAACACAAACAGCCGTGAATGCAGATGGGTTCTAGGCAAAGAAAAAGAGAATGATTTGTTTTTATAATCTCACATTGTCCATTAGCATAATCTCTGTATGTCTGTTTCGGGGTGTAACACTTCCAGTGGAATCTAAAGAATGAGGTTCAGCTTGATTTGTCAAAGCCGCTATGGTCCCAATAACACACACTGAGCGGAGAGAAACTGGATGCTCTTTCTTTCTTCAGCTTTCTCTTTGTTCATTTAAGAACGTCATTTAGCACCAAAAGATTAAATATAAAACAAAAACATCTTTATAAAGTAGTTGTCAGCGATACTGATTTGTACAGTGGCTAAAGCCGATATCTACACATATCTAGATATGGTTAATGTAAGATTTTGATAGTCTCTTGCACTCACCAAGGCTGCATTTATTAAAATACAGTAAAAACAGTCATATTGTGAAATATTATTACACTTGCTTTCTGTTTTAATACATTTTAAAACGTAATTTATTTCTGTGATGGCAAAGCTGATTTGGTGCTCAAGAAACATTTATTCATTACTCATATTATACAGTTGTGCTGCTTAACATTCTTGTGGAAACCGTGAAGAACAGCATTTATTTAAAATCTTTTGAACAGTAGTGTGTACAAATATAAAATCTGTTTTATTGGCCAGAATTTGTGTAATTTTCTTAATGGATAATTAATGCATATTTTCAAGTAAATTGAGCAAATATTTTGTTCAACAATTTATTTCAGAAATGTAAAAATATTTTATAAAATATTTATTTGCATTATAAATTGCAATTTGCATTAACCATCAAGGAAACTACACAACTTCCGTTAATTGATCATCTTTTCCGCTTTACTACTAGTTACAGCATGGAATAAACATCAGAAGGTATGTTAAAATATACAGTACAACTCAATCAGTGTTTCAACTGCGGAAAGACATTAATAAAACAACAACTTGTAAACAATAGGTCACTAAACATTACATTTACCCCAGAAAAAAAAACATTTTAGTCAGCTCATTAGTCAGCTAGAATCCATCACGTTTTTATGACAGCCACTTGGAATGCTCCGATCAGGATTTTTTTTGAGCCAATACCAACTACCGATTTCTCGTCATCACGATCGGCTGATAATGATCATTCAAGTTTTATGTAAGTGATATGTAAGCTCTCTGTTGGCTGTCAAATTTAACCCCTTACACAAGCATTTTTAATGATTTCACATGATATCAAGTGGCTACTTGGCTTACTTTTAGTAACTCTACAGAAACAAGGTATCATCAAGTGCATGGTCTCATTTAATAGAAAACCTTTAAAATTTTGAAGAAACTATATTTTTTATAATTTTTCGAGGTTCTTAGGTTACATACTTGTTGTTATGCTTGCTTGACATGATGACTATTAGATAGTATATATAGCAGGTAAAATCAAGTTTGGTTTAGTTTTTGATGATCTTCCAGTGCTATTTCATCTGTGCACTCCTATTCTATGGCGCACGGTAAATCAAGACAACCCAAATAACAATCTGAGCGATCAATCCAATCCAAGCGTGCTCCAGCTGTAAAACCCACCATACCCAAGATCCAATTTCCATTGGTTGAACTTTCAAATGACGTTGAAATGACGTGTGTCATGATCTGTGTTCGGAAGTCATGAACACATGACAGCATGTCATGTCACTCTGTGAGGATTTTCTCAAGATCTACGCATCATGTTATGTTGTGTGTGGGCTCGTTTGAATCGAGACACCCTACTCTAAATAAAGATGTGATTCACTATGGTTTACTAATGTTTCGTCAAGTTACAAAGCAGAACGTGGTGCTAAAGCCTCATCTGTATACTGTTTACATGCACGTTTTACCTCATCAAATTTAGATCGGCTTGTGAGATCAGCCACCATTGAAATGTTTCTATTTCAAAAACAAGTATTTATGATTGTCATTAAAAAGTTATTAACGTTATTATTATAAAAAAAATCCTTATGTGTAATTTAAATGTAAATAACCTATTCAAATCAGTTAATTTTAACCTTTAATATTATTGTAATGTACCAACTTGGGTTCTCTGTACAGTTTACAGCATTAGTTGAGAAATTTGCCATGTATTATACCCGATACATACCCCAATTCATCGAAATTGAAATTGCAAACTAGTGAATGAAAATGAATCAAATCATGAAATTTGTGTTGATAACTTTAGTTATCATTTTAGTTATTGTCTTTGGTGGGAACGAGCCGTAATTCTTGTGCAGAAATAAATCTGTGAGAATCAAAGGCACATGGCTGCTTGAGTATTTATCGTCTGTGGAAGGCAGAGGAACAGAACAGGAAGGAAGAGAGATGAGCATCCCTGTAATGATTACAATTACAGAGCAATTTCATCAAAACCGCCATCAATGGAGAGACACACGCAGGGCACAAGCAGACACACACACAGACACACACGCACACACACACAGACAGACACAGACACACAGTTTCCTTAGCAACCATTGCTGCTGTATAACCTCTACCACAATAATGATACACCTTAAGAAAATCTGCAGCAAGAATGATTTATAACTTCTGAATCTTTCAGCAAGGTCTTTTTGGGTGCTAATCACAAAAAAAAAAGATGGCCAAGATGATAATGGTTTGCATAAGTTGATGTAGTTCACATATCATGACTGTGAATGTCTGAATGGGAAGTTTAACTGCTAATGTGCCCGCCTCTATGCAGACCATCCATTAAAAAGCAACCCTATCAACACTCTCTTCCTTCAAGCTTCACTGCCCTCTGTCCATTCAGCAAGCCAAGACACCTCTGGAAACGAATTACTTCTGTGTCTACAACCTTATCATCCACCCCAGGAATTTTTATCATCACATTGATCTGATTTCTCCCAGTTCAAATGCAAACCTGAACCGTGGAAAAGCTGGAGAACGAGTCTGAGATCTGATTAAAGAGGCAAGATCTTCCACATTGATACTACTACTATTGGTCTGTCATCACTCTGAGAGCGTACTCCTGTCAATCAAGCGCTCCATGAACTCAACCCACACTGATAAAGAGGACAGAAGGATGAAGAAACATGAGAGAGTGAGAGAAAAGAATGAGAGAGGGGAGGGGGGCAGAGGGAAACAGGACCGTGGCTTAGTCAGACAAACAGCTCTCTGTTTGGACTATCACTGAAGTCTCTGTCCTGTTTTTTGCTTTCTCTCTCTCACCCTCTTTTTCTCCTTCATGCATTACTCCTCTATCCATCTTGCATTCCACTTCCAGTTCCTATCATTGTCCCTGTCTTGTTTTTTTTCACTTTCTCTCTCTGGAAATTACCACACACTCTGTTCCTGCTATCTATCCAATCTAATCTCTCTATCAGTCCATCTGAGGAATGATGGCGTTGGGACATTCATGACATAACCCTCTTCTCCCTCCTCACATTAGATACACAAGGCATTGTGCGCAATGAATGCGGAGGGCATCTCAGTGCACTAGAACGAGAGCACTCACTGTGCCTGGCACCGCTAGCAAGTCAATGCGCCCACACAATATACCACCCCCAGTCATATGCCACTAAAAACAACTTCACAACACAAGAGAACTTCAAATAGACTGACACATTTTTGGCCTCTAGAGTCACTGTTTCTCGTGCTCTCTGGGCCATCACTAACAGGCCGGAAGGTGGTTCTAGGGAAAAATCGCAATACATTTTTTGAGGATTATTTGATAAATAGAAAGTTCACAAGAACAGCATATATTTAAAATAAAGATATTTTGTAAAAGTCTTTACTGTCACTTTTGACCAATATAATGCATCCTTGCTATAAAAATATACACATACATCTCATATCAAGTCTACTACCAATCTGTCATTTTATTCTCAATATTAGATAAGTGTGAACGTTCGTGTAAAAAAAAAAAAGGTAACACTTTAGTTTAGGGTCCAATATCTGGGATATTGTCTGTTTATAATGCCTTATTCTGCATGACTATATCCTACGTACTTTAATCCTACCCAAAACCTAAACTTAACATCTACCTTATTAACTATTAATAAGCAGTAATTAGGAGTTTATTAAGGCAAAAGTCATAGTTAATAAATAGTTAGTTAATAGTGAGAATTGGACCCTAAACTAAAGTGTGACCAAAAAAATCTCAAATCTATATCAGATGGCTGCAAAACCTTTTTGTGTCCATAATAGGGTAACAATAATGCATTGAACACATCAGGTGTAAGATTCATGCAACATCTTTATGGCATTCACATGCTGGAATCATAACCCACTGGTCAACATATACGACAGCTGACTCAGATTTACTAATGGACCTCACCTTTATTATTCTAATTAGGCTGTGTCTGATCAGACTTGCCCAACTGTGAGTTTAACCAACTAAGAGCTTAAGCCTCCATTTATAAACAACCACACCACTGACATATGTGTGCTATCATCTTAAACCACAGTCAAAGTGCAGGAATGTGTTTAGAATTAGTCAAGGGCAAAATAAATCATGAAAATGGACGTGATTGCGCAATTTGGGCTGTCTGTGTGCAATGATCAAAAGAGCAAATCCTTTACCTGGGTAAACAATGTAAAGAATGGCACAGTGGTTTGACCCTGACCCTTAAAAAAGAGACCCCCAAAGCAACCTGTGTGGTCTTCTAAAGTGCATTTTAAATGGATTCAAAAATTGTTTAGAGCTGCAGGCTGAGTAAAAACCCAAGGTCTGATTAAGTGTTCCTCATGAAACCTACACCAAAGACAACAGCAGAATAATAGCATACAGAAATAATGTCCTTCCAACCATCCTAACTATAGATCATATTTCAACAGATAATTATCCATAAACAATCATACCATGTTAAGCACAGTTTAAATCAAGTGTAAAGAGTGTAATTTACAGTATTTTTATAACAGTGGTGTCTAATAAAACGTTACCACTGTTTTACTGCCCTAGCAACTATTATTTGGCAGAAACCATGGTCACCAATGGAACTTTGGTGTTAGGCCCAATACAATCAGAGAGAATCCCAAATCTTACCTGGATGAAGAAATGGAAAAGTCTCCACCATCCAACAGTCTGATTTTGCAGAAAAGCATCCCATTCACAAACGGCACAGCCGTGAGCTCCTCCAGGGTGAAGTGTATCTGAAACTTGAACTTCTTCTTTTTTATTAAAAACGCCATATTCTTTTAAGACTTTGGATGTTTGAAGACAGAGGTAGACAAATACAGGGAGATGCGTTTCTTTTAATCTGGTGCTTGGAAGTCCTTCTCAATGTATGTGCTTTGGTTCAGCATCTCTGAGAGGACTGAAGCTATCCAGAGGAACCTGTGGTGTAAAACAGTGGGAAATCACACCTCGACTGGTCATACAAGACACAAGACCAACATTAGAAACTACATCATAACTTACCTTAAAACCAATACAGGGGCAGCACTGTGGGAAGGCTACAGTCTTTGCTGAAAAGCAAACACATTCCCTGAAGAGTTAGTTACCTGGAAAGAAATCCATTATATCCAGGTGTAAAGATCCCTGGGACTCCACTGGCACCATTCACATAATCAAGGGAAATGTAATATGCTCCTTGAGAGCTACTGACAATATTTAGCTAATAATATTTAATCGAAAGTAATCGCCTGTTGTTTCGCGTCGTAAGTGAACATTTGAATAGAGACAGTTGAATACTTACATCGATGAGCAGTTTTCATATGGAAGCCAGGACAGAGATCACTGGACGGAACGATTTAGAAAACGGCCCATAATATAATTACTAACCAGATGTAAATCGTATCGAAATCAACTGTTTAGCGTTGAGTCAAAAGACTGACTGACTGTCAGACTGTCTCTTGCTCTCTTTAGTGAACTCCAATAAGCGCCGCCTCCATGGACGCGTGGATTTCCCTAAATACAGCCAGCAGTTCACAGAGAGCGTTTGAAACTCCCGTTACATCCACAAGAGCGCAACAGTGTCTCGACTTCACTATAACGCCAACAAAACACAGGACATGTTGAGCTATGATTCTAGCTTTGTAGATTCATCAATAATACCCTCAGCGGTTTCTAAGGAGGACGAAAACAAACGTTCGTGTTGTCAAGGAGAATCACTATCCTAGTGAATAATAAGGATTTATCGCGCTTGTGTTGTGTTAAAGCAGAAAAGATTTGCTTAGGTTTTGTTCTAGAATGAATGTAGCGCCATCTCGTGGCCGCATTTTGACGTGTATTACTCGTAGCCTCGTACCGTCCAAATTTACATCAAAGACAGTTTCTGCGTACAGACATAATTCATTAGGGCAATGTGAAAGACAGCTAATGTATACAATAATTAGTTAGCTTTATAGTTAGCTAATTTACAATCAGTTTTATATGTAGCCTATTATGCATTTAAAACTTTTTGTTAAAATTAAAATAATTTAAAAAATAAATAAATTACGACACACTCGGCTGTCCTATATGGAGGACGAGAAATGACTTAAGTATAAAATTAAATAAATGCATAATTAAATAAATAAATACATGTAGAAATACATACATAAATAAATGAATGAATAAATATATGAATAAATAAATATAGAAATACATAAATAAATGAATGAATGAATAAATAATTAAATGCTGAAATAAATAAATGCATGCAGAAATAAATGAATAAATAAATAATTAAATTCTGAAATAAATAAATGCAGATATGCATGAATGAATGAATACATAAATAAATAATTTTGTCAAAAGTATCATTTTTAATTGTGCTATTTTTGTATAATTTGTGTTATACTATAGTTTTTCTACATTTATTTATGTATTTCTACATTTATTTATTTTTACATGTATTTATGCATTTCTACATTTATTTATTTATGTGTACGTATGTTAATAAGGTAGGCGGTCTTAACCTCTCTCAATGCAGGATTGGTCAATTAGGCAAACCAGTCAGAACCGTTTCTTTGAAACGAAGACGAGATAGATAGCCTTCTTTTTTGACTGAATCATGGTAAATCATGCTAGAATGTGGTACATCGTGGTAATTCATACTAGAATCATGGTAAATCATGCTACGTGGTTAATCATGGTAAATCATACTAGAACGTGGTAAATCGTGAATGTGGTAAATACATTTTAGAATTTGATCACTAGCCTGTGACGTATAGGATTCTGAGTGACAAACGAGTTTAAATTAAATGTACTTATGCCAGTATTTGCCCACTGGAATATTCAATACGAGGATACCAGGATCAAATTTAACAGCATATTACACACACGCATAAAATTACATATTTATTATTCTTAGCTA
Organism: Rhinogobio ventralis; assembly: GCA_039654625.1. Taxonomy (NCBI): domain Eukaryota; kingdom Metazoa; phylum Chordata; class Actinopteri; order Cypriniformes; family Gobionidae; genus Rhinogobio; species Rhinogobio ventralis. Next base: position 20,835,473 of record CM077194.1, read on the forward strand.
ACGTTACTCGTTTTATTTATATGGATAACTGTTGAATGAGAGAAAATTGCAGTGCAATAATTAAAGTAATTTTAAAATTATAATAATTATTGTAGCTAATAATTACAGATAATTAATTGATAGAATTCTACTACTAGGCTAATAATTAATATTTACCAGAAATTACTGCAAATATAGTGAAACTGCTGTCTATCCTGCTCAAAAATCCTATTCAAACAGATTGACAGCGCGGAGTTGTTTGGAACCATTGAGCGCTCTATGAACCACGTGACCACGTGGCGGCGAGATCAAAGCCGACACACCTATTGGTGACTGCATGTGTCCATCATTCACGTCATTAGGCCCTCCCGCTTCAAATGCCCCTCCCCCTTTAACTCCAGTTACTCATTTCCTGTCGAACACGAGATTCCGCCCGCCTTACCGGCATTCTCGTTGCATCAGCTGTCATCCAGACCGCCAATTCAAACCGGATTACCTTTATACATTCACAAACTCAAGGATTTATATCTGGAACGAGATTCAGAACGATGTATATGCCGGAGTAAACCGATTTGTCTGCGCATTTTGACATACTAAAACCCGGAATGTCGTTGGGACATCCTTCCTTCCAGCTCATCACCATGACCCGCAGCCCTGAATGCGAGTGAATGAGCGATCAGTTTTAAACCTTACTCCAAAACATATCAATCCGATTGTTGAGGTAAAGAGGCTCATATGGAACAGATAACTCTTAAGACATATTTGGAAGCTTATCTCAGTGCACATCTTGACTGAAAACGACCGCGTGACCAGCTACAGGCTCACGCTCCCCATACGCTCACACAGAGACGTGAAACTGTTTAACCAGCCACTAGTCTGGAGTTCAGCCCGTGTGAAATGCATCCGCGTGGATCGTTCGTCTCTCCGTTGCTCAGTGGTGTTTTCTGCCAGTGCCGCTCGGAGGAGTATCAGGGCTCGGATCCAGGAGGTGGTGGCCGGACTCTGGGCACCACACTGGCCGCAACATCACTCTCAGACCACGGACATGATGAGTCCTGCGACTCCCCGCATCACTGCCCGGTGTGCGGCGGACCCGAGCAGGAGCACCGACTCAAGGTGCTCTTCCAGATCCTGGATGTCAACAGAGACGGAGGTATCTGTGTCAACGACCTGACCATCGGACTGAAAAAGCTGGGCGTCCATCGCACTGAACATGAACTCATGGTGAGTTACTTTATCTCCTTTATATCCAACACGGTTAAATTATCCCTCTATAATGGAATTTCATGATGGCATTATTGTTTAGATTACACAGAGAGGATAGGCTTAGGAAAGACTTAATGTAACATTTTGTTAAACTCCAGAACAGAAGTTTTGTACTTTCACAGCTCTTGTGTGAGGCTGCTCACCAAACCAGAAGATTTGAGTGACATTTGCTTAATACAGTGCCACAAAGGACAGCTGTGCCTTTCCTTACCTTTCTCTCCACTGTGTGAAGAGGATTGCTATTTTTCCTAGAGAGGATTACTGTTGTTTTCAATGTGTTTGATGTGGACAATAAGGGCAAAAAAGACCTTTATTGTTAGGTGAACACTAACAATGCTTACACATCATGATAGGAATTACAGTTTTTGTACCATAGTTTCTGTTTTGGGGCAGTCGACTCATGTGGGTTTCTATTCACCCAAAATATACATTTAAAGAGCCTAATTGAGTTTAATTTCAGTTAAGAAAAGATGTCTTTATCCTTATTTAGCTGTATCTCATGTAAGCATTATTGAGGCTGTCCATATACAGACATGTAGTTTTCACTATCATGTTTATTAGATATGAATCTAGACTTCAGTGTAATTGCGTAAAGGAGATGGAAATGCGCAATTAGAAAGGAGTCTCTTGAGGATGTACAGAGCAACATAATAAGGATAAACAATAAGTTGCAGTTTCACAGAGTGGTAAGAATGAACAGAACCTGCTTTGGGTGATTGTAATCTTTTAAAATGCTACATAAATTTGTGGAATGTAATAGAAGGCAGAAAATGTTTCACTTTCAGTCCTTCAGGAAATACAATAAGTTATACAACTACTTCATATAGCAGCATGTTGGAGCATCCTGTACATCAGGCAATGACATCTTGGATCAGCTACTGATCACCTGGAATGTGGCCTGTTTCTGTAGGCGATTCACAGGACGGGATCTGCTGTCATTTTATGATTTACCACCCTAAAGCTCTCCTTCTTCCTCCCCCGTCTCTCGCTCTGTGATGGGGGAAGGTGGGAGGTTGATTAAAGGACTACTACTTTTATCCTTTACAGGTAGCATAATGTTAAGGCTTTCAGAATATGATTTGAGGGGAAGTTTCAGCAGTGGTTTACTCATTGGCTTATAATGAAGACAAGCAAGTTCTGCATACCACATTAGTGATAGTTTCATCTTTGGGTGTGTTTTAAAAAGCTTGATGGTTACAGATTAAGACTAGGTTTCCTTAAGGTCAGACCATTTTTTTCTATGGCAGCAGTCTTGGCACAAAGCCTGGCTGCAGTTTTTTTGCACATCAAGAATTCTTTTGTTTAACAGCTAACAAAAGCACTTTGAACAAAACCGAAAGTTTGTCTATAGTGGACCAGCTGAGATTTGTTGGCACTGCTCAAATAGACCAGTAACGGCGTTATTACACGTTTTATTATGAAGGTCAAGCGAGTTTACTGCATAATTCACAACCTCTCCCACAGATGAAAGACATCTGCTGCTTCAATTATGGAAGGCAAAAATAACTTACTGGTACTTTAATGATCAAGGGTGGATTGCATGTGTGGATTCTTGACTCGATTTGCATGCTGGATTTGCAAACGCAGTGAGAAAATAAATGCAAATACAGCACTAGCCTGGTGTAAGAACAGGAACCTGCTCATAGTTTTTCCATTCAAAGACAATAAAACAGAGGTTAAAGAATTGTTTTTTACATAAAAAGCTATAGGTCTTTATATGTTGTATGAATGAGTATGTGCAGAAAGGTTTTCAATTATAAGAGTTTTTAAATGTATCTTACAAAGTTTAATGGAGCAGCTCTTTTGTGGCCCAGTACATGTAGACAATTTTTTCACTTTTATTCAGCCTTTCTTTTTATTTAGCTGATCGCACAGACTCGCACAGTAACTGCTTAAAAGTCAAACAGAATGACGTCAAACCTGCCACATATAGAGCCATCCAATTCCTCCCACATCAGAAAATCATTCCCTCAGTGACTCGCTACATTAGAGTCTGCTAGAAACCCTGCTAAAATCGATCTTCAGTAGCTAATCCTCTCCATTCAAATAAAAAAATTACGTCTTTTATGTTCTGTTTAGATGTAGGCTACATACTTGTGCCTTCTCATGTTTTTTTTTATTTATTTATTTTTTATTTTCAATGTATTTTTTTGTTTTATATTTTAAATTAAGTGCAGTAATAGCTGTCAGCCCAGACCTCTCATCACATTCAAAAGACTGGGTGAATAATGTAGGACTTCTCTGTCGTCACATATTAATAGTTTAGGAGTGCAAGGACCCCCTGGAGAAAAAGGGGAACCCCTACTGTGATTGGGAAATTATTTATTTATCAGTGACATCACTGACGTGTACATTATGGCTGTTTAATGATTAATCGCAATTAATCGCTTCCAAAATAAAAGGGTGTGCTGTGTATAATTATTATATGTGTGTGTGTGTGTATATATATATATATATATATATATATATATATATATATATATATATATATACATACATACATACATACATACATACATACATACATACATACATACACTCACCTAAAGGATTATTAGGAACACCATACTAATACCTGTAGTCAGTATTGTGCATTTACTCTAATAATCCTTGGTCTCACTTGCTCATTTTATTGCATTTAGTTCACCCAAAAATAGAACTTCTGTCATAATTTACTTACCCTCATGTTGTCTTTCAACTTTAATTCATCTTCGAAACACAAATTTGGATATTTTTAATTAAATCTGAGAGATTTCTGTCCCTTCATAGACAGCTATGCAACTACCACTTTGGTGCTTCAAAAAGTTCATAAAAAGATCGTAAAACGAATGAATTGAGTGGTTTAGTCCTAATTTTCGGAAGAGAAACAATTGAAATGAGGCTTTTATTCATACATAAACATTCATCAAAGTACATATCGGTTATGGTAAATTGAACCTTAAGCATGTTTGAGGATGAAAAAATAAAGTTCATCCTCATTTTCCATTTGAGTTTCCACAAGAAGCGGAACGACATGAGGGTGAGTAATTGATAACAGAATTAAAATTTTTGGACGAAATAACCTTTAAATATATATACATAGTTATTATAATCATATACATGCATACCATTTCGTATCCCATTGTAATTTGTAAAAAAAGTCTTGATTTTAGATCTCCCTGCTCAAATGAGCTATATTGAAATCCTACCATTTGCAAGTAAAACGAGGGAGGCAATATATATTTGTTACAAATTAACATGTCCTGCTGTGCATGCCCAGATGCATTTAAAAAAAAAAAAAAGATCTGGTTTCAACAAACTGATAAATGAATGAATGAATGAATGAGGTAGATTTGTATAGGTAAGTATTACAGTGTTAGAAGTGCATGGAATCACCATGGAGGCGTTACCGGGGAGATCCTGATGATGGTAGAATGTCTTCAAAAAGCAGAGGCCAGAAAAAACAGTCAGCAGAATTTCCTCATTGCTGGATGTGAGAGATCACTCCATTAAATGGCTGTATTTCATCCTCTGATTGGCTGCCTGTGCATTGTCAGACACGGGCAGCCAGTGTGGAGCGCTCTGATTGGCTGAGCCACAGCTGCAGTGAGGCTGCAGCTTTTTTCACTGCATCACTTTTTGCCGGCTATAGATGCATGCAGCCAACCTGCAGAAGCTTGTAGACACCAAGAAATACACGCACTTGAAACATGGAATCCCTTTTAAAGTTAGATTGGTCGTAAGGATTTCAGCTTCTTTTAGTTAAGTTGTCTTTTTTCATGTTTTTGGCTACTGTGCAGTGTGTCAAGGTTGTGGAGTGAAGTCCCTTGAAGAGTGAATAATTTCTTTTTTTGCCTGCATCTTTTTGCACTCAGCGAAGAACATGTTTTAGGAAAGTTTTCTGAACAATTTGTTTTGAGAAGAGATGCTTTTGAAGCAGTTAATTGGAACTAGTCATCTACTGCATTTCAAAGTTTTGACTTGGTCACCGGGTTACTGTGGAAACGCTGTCGGATATGCCAGTGAGCTTTGGAAATTGTGTGGCAGTGTCCTCATCTGCCCTCATCCTCCTGGCCTCACATATGACTGCCTAAGCAGTTTGTCTCTATACACTAAAACATCTGTAGTCTTAAATTGATAGTTCTTACGAAGACCAAGATACAACAAAAAATTCATACACGACTGCTGGATGTTGAGATTGATCAAATACACAAACTCGTAAGTTCTCAAGAGTGAACAGACTTCATGAAGATGCTCAAGGAACTGTGGTCGTCCCTTTCCCAGTGGTTTTCGGGAGTAACCGCGTGCGAGCATGGTACCACAGAGCCACCTGATGAACTTAAGGAACGAAACGGAGAGGACGCTGCAGTAAAAGAAGGCCAGAAGAAGGATTCAGATTCAGTCGGTCAAGTAAAGAGCACAGTATCCACAAGGAAAACTACAGTGCTAATTATGGTGGCGCCTCCTAAGGATCTCCAGCAGGTATTACAAAGAGAATTACCACATCAAACAAAATTATTTGTTGAAAGTCTTTATAATGCGCATGCATTCGTATTTTTACTCTGAACTGAAATGCTATATGGTCAGTGAGATTATTGCACTTTATTTCATATTATGATTCTTGATCCGAAGTCTTTTCAGCTCAGATCTGATCAAAACTGAGCTATGAGCTAATCTCCTCATTTGGAAAATTAGTAAAAAGCAATTTTTTTAATCAAATTCATGTCAAATTTTAATCATATTTTTTTAGTCAGTCTTCATGTCATAGGTCTCAACAGGCGCATTAATGATTTTGCACATGGCAAACAGCTAATAATCAGTATTGAATTAGTGTGATTCTACCTACCCTTTCAGCAAAGTCTCTTACGCATGTAAAATTTGCTCGGTCCTCCCCCAAATTATTGCTTCACATCTTTAGTCGGTTCCAGCCTCTGCTGCTCTTTAAATATTATTGTCAGAAATATTTCACCTGATCAGTCTATTTAGGGAAAGATCATGTGCTAGTGACAGGATTAAACCCTATTACTATGTGTGTCAGATTGATTTTTCTGTTATCTCTAGAGACCAACAAGATTAATCTAAATCGCTCAGCACAGTAAATGTTCATTTCATGTTTTCTGACCACCAACTTCACTAATTTAGTTTTTGCTGAACCTATTAGTGTACTTTAGGACTTAATTGGAGAGTTCTGTTAAAATGTGTTTTGAAATAAGTAATTACTGTTATGGGGCTGAAATGAAGTGTGGTATTTTATTATGGTCTTTTTGTCTGAATGTAATTGTTGAATTAGATGATTTATTAAATACAACAATGCCTGTTTTCCTTACTTTAAGTATGTGAATCTTCCAGAATTGTGCAGTTGCATGACAGTGAACCTTTAAAACTGATGCACCAATAAGGCTTGTAAGAAGGTGATGCTGTGTATGACTTGAGCCAATTACATTGCAGGTTGCAGTTCAGGCCACAAAATGGGTGGGATGTATGCGTCCTCTAATTCCATGTGTAAGAAATACCGGCATTGTAGTCCTGATAGCTTCAAGGACAGTCAAGATCTGTGTACATATGCATCTTTCTTACCTTGCCTTAAGTTTTTAGTTTTCATAATTTTTTTTTTTTTTTTGGTGAACATGTTGTGTTTGTGTCTTTACGTGCCTGTCCATATCTCAGAACCAATAGAATTTGAGTATTTTGAGTCTGATAGTTTACCAGCACAGCTGAAGTCTCTTTTCAAGTTGAGTTTATTTCTTCCATCACAAGAGTTCGATTCTTACAGGAAATGGCGAAAGGTATGTTATCTGTATTATTATGTTAAAAAAAGATTGTGTAGTGTTTCTCAATATAATAATGTTTTTTTTTGTTTTGCCTAGTGTTATTTTAGCATTGTTTATATGCTATTATAGTATTTGCTAATATTTTGAATTCATTTTTATTTTAAGTTTATTCCTTTTATGTGCTTTTGTCATTTTTAATTTTTCTATTTAGCTTTAAATTATTATTTAAATTTGAGTAATTTTAGCACTTCGACATTTCAAATTGTCTACGTTTTTGATTTTTTTTAATTTCAGCATTATTTCATACACAATTACAGAAAAAGGTTTTCATTTTAGTTACCTATTGGTTTGTTGTTTTACAAAAATCCGTTATGAGCCCAAGATCTGTGTGTCCTGTCCATTTATGTCAAGGCTTAATTTGTAATGGGATGAATCAATATAATCCAGATTATTTTACTTCCATGTTTGAACTGCGTGTAGAATCAAGTTTGAGCTCACTTTGATGTTTCTGCCTAAATGACTTGGACATCAAAAATGTCTATAAGTAGATATTGTAAACTAAAAGGAACTTTATTATTTATGCTATAAAATGTAAGGCTAATAACTCCAAAATCTCATTTCCATTCTCATGACCCACTTGTCTGCAGTTGAGTCATTGCAGTGTCCGGATTAAGTGTGTGAAGATCACGGCTATCTTTAAGCTACTTTACACTGACAGGGTTATTTGAGACTTGGCTGGAGGCCTGTGATCTTGCACATGATGCACATTAGACTGTCAGACATGATGCTGAGCTCTGAAGAGTTGGCTTCTAATTACTGATTACACAATTTCTGATTAAAGGTAATGATCAATTAATGATTATAGTTGTTGTTGTTATCATATTTGAAAAAATATAATATATAAAACATTAATGTCACACTCTAGATTAGGGTAACCATGACTTTTGCCTCAATAAATTCCTAATTACGGCTTATTAATAATTAGTCAGTTAGTTGTTAAATTTAGGTATTGGGTAGAATTAGGAATGTAGAATAAAGTCGTGCAGAATAAGGTATTAATATGTGCTTTATAAGTACTAATAAACAGCCAATATTCTAGTAATATGCATGCTAATAAGCAACTAGTTAATAGTGAGAACTGGACCATAAACTAAAGTGTTACCAAAATTTAAAATAAAACATTTACTATTATATATAATGTATAGATTTAATGAGCACAGTTCGTTTACGAAAAAAAGGACTTCATTTATGGACTGTATGGGTATGAGTTCTTGTAGTCTGTGTACAGTAGAGGTAAATTTCAGTTTATTCAGACACTTCTACATTTTTTTATACCTAAGGTATCATTATGCACTAGTCCCTAATCTCATAATGGAAAGTAACATAAAAACATAAATGATCTGACTCAGTCTTCTAGTTTTCAGTGGCTCATTATGAAGTGCTGATGTCACTGGGTGGGGTGTTCATTTTTCTGCTTGCGGTTGAAAAAGTTCAGTAGTGGTCAGACCAATGATTTTGTCACCCCATAAGGTACACGCACTGTCAGAGCAACATCAGCCATGAATCACGCTATGGGCCTGATTTGCCATTAAAACTGGAAACACATTCTCTTTTGTTTCTGTCCTTCCAGGACACTTCAGGAGGTTAATGATTAATTCTTCTTCTCCATCTCCTTCCATTACCTCCAATTATATGCTGCTCAATGGTTCAGACAGCTTGTGTCCTAAAGGTCAAATGTTGTCAGAATGGGCCTCATAAAGCTGATTGTCATGAGAATGTTCAACATGGTCCATTCAATACTATCTTCAACAAACAAAGGCCATATGTCTGCCCCTAGTGCCTCATTAGCTCAATACCCTGAACAACACCGACCTCACTGTCCTCAAAAAATTAGATTCTATCTTGAGGTTTTGATGTTGATTTCTGCATATGTGTTTCAGAAAGTCGTCAAGGCTGGAGACAAAGACTTGGATGGTCAGTTGGACTTTGAGGAGTTTGTGCACTACCTGAGAGACCATGAGAAGAAACTGAGGCTGGTCTTCAAGAGTCTTGACAAAAAGAACGATGGTAAGTTTATATGAGCGTTGCCAGGAATTATAGATGTTTTTGATGCAAAACAAGCCAATGTACAGAAAGACATGCATGTATCATACAGCATCAGTACATTTACAAAAATAGATCTTAGGTGCTTAGTGTGTTTAGATCAGAGGATCTCAACCTTTTTGACCCCAAGGCTCACCAGTTTTCAAACAACATTCAAAGGCCCTGTGACTTTTACAGTTCTTTATTTACTGGATAAGGATTTTAGAAAAAAATACAATTTGTACCCCATAAACAAAAAGTCTAGAAAAATTATGAATGAATGTACCATTGTTTGTCACTCTTTTCTTATAGGCTATTCATACATTGTATACATTGTCATTTGCAGTGTCATGTTTTAAATAAAATGAAATGTGTTGTAATGTAATGATTACAGCGAATGGCTTCGATCAAAACAATAACAAAAGCAGCATTCTCTATGTGCTTTCTTCCATATCCAATAATCCAACTCATTAACCCCATGAATGTCAAAGCAAAGAAAAGAACAACAAATCACAACTATTCACAGATAAGACTGCAGCACTACAGTATAAATACTCAAACAATCTGTAACAGACAAAGCAATAGTGGCACAATAGTAAAAACATTGTTACTCCCACTTGTGTGTTGTAAACTTGCAACGTTACTGTTGAATCGAATATAATCGTTTCTGCATTATCTTTTATTTTCCGTCTCTGAAAAGCCTGCGCCGAATGGTGTCTTGTTTAAAAATTAATCTGCAGTAAAATGAAGCAAATAACCGAATAGTGTCTTACTGACACGAACTGGAACTTCGTTAAAAATAAAGTTCATCCACGCTTTCTAAATGTTATAATCACAAGAAAGGCAAAGACGGGGTTTTTTTCCCACAACTTGTCACTGCACAAAAATCATGTAATCCTGTGTTTGTGTCTCTCTTGTATTTACTACATGACGGGCGCAAATTGGGGGGCGGAGCTAAAGAGGCAATGATGTAGAAGTAGACATTGATCTTCTGCAGAGGCGGTTTTTCATCAAACTATTATACCATACTGAGACAAAAGTCCTTTTTAGACTAACGAGGAAGTTTTGAGTTCTGAAACTAACGGATATTTCTATAGTACAATGACCACTTGTATGTCAAAAGATCAAGGAAAATTGTATTTCTCAATTCATGAAAATTGTTTCACCACTTTTTCTTTTCAATCTGCAGGTCACATAGACTCACAGGAGATTGTGCAGTCACTAAGAGACCTTGGGGTTCATATATCTGAGGAACAGGCTGAAAAGATCCTCAAGAGGTAATTTGTTTAACTGATTTTTATCTGCCAATCTCCCTCTTTCTCTTAAGTCTTTTATTCCCAGCTAATGGTTCAAACCTGACTGATCTGTATAGTGTTGAGGTGACTGAGAAACCTGAACCAGCACAGTTTAGTCTCCTGGTTCTCATTTTTCAGCATGTTTCTTTGACATTCTTTGACCAGCCAATTGCAAAGACTTTTTACTGCTCATTTAAAAACCCTTAAAAAAACAGCAACAGGTATACAAATTAAATGAAGCACTTACTTAATAAAAGGTATTTTTTTATTTTCTGTCTGTGTGACTGTGTATGTGTGTAAATGTCTTTGATTGTACGCTGTTTCTTTATCACTCTTTCCTTCTTGTGATCCACACCCACTCTCTCTCTGCTCATCTTATCAGAATAAGGAGGGGTCATATATGTGCCCCTATAATGTAGTAAGTAGCTGTCTTCTCCCTGCATGTTTGCCTTGCTCTGCATTTGCATTTCATCTACTGTTTCATCTGTGCGATTTCATTTAGCGTATTTGAGGTAATTTGTCTCTCTCTCTCTCAGAAGCTTTTTTTTGTCCCATATGGGTGATGCATTTGAAATATTGAATAAGCTAATGCTTTATATATATATATATATATATATATATATATATATATATATATATATATATATATATATATATATATATATATATATATATATATATATATATATATATATATATATATATATATATATATATATAGAGGGTTTTTGAGGGTTAATTATTAAAGAAGGAATGCAAAATAAAAAGGCTGAGGCATTTTTGCATGTGAATAAGTGTATTTTCTAGTTGCTTGACTGTATATGATTAATGTTGGTAGAAGTTGTGCAGGTCTAAGCAGTTTCTTATCTAAGTGCTTACATTTTAAGTACAAATTGTAAGCTGGTCTTATTTCAAAAATCAGCAGATGCTACCCAGAGCCAAAAAAGTGCCTGCAAGAAATGGACATACAGTATAATTTAGTTTTGGTCTTTTTTTTGTCTTTATTTTTGAATAGTATGGATAAAAATGGTACGATGACAATTGACTGGAATGAGTGGAGAGATTACCACCTGCTTCATCCTGCTGAGAACATTCCTGAAATCATCCTCTACTGGAAACACTCCACGGTAAAAACAAAACCACACCGTCCTGCTGTGTGCCCAGCTTCCTTTAAGGAGGTTTTGGTCGTTTTTATAGGCTTTTTATTGTGTAAATTGCCTTTACTTCCATCACTGACATACACTACACATCACATTAAAACTGGAGATGCTCTTCCACCTCAGTCATTCAGTCCTGTCCGACTAAGCCTGCTTAGTTCAATTTGTTTCCTTTCACCTGAAATACTCATGAATGGGACAAAGGGGGTCACTGTGATCCAGTCTGATCCTGTTAAACAGATCAACAGTGTTTTGACGTCACTGACTTGACCTTTCTAACACAGGAGAGGTAGATGTATTCCACCTCATGGATTATTCTACCCAGGTGAACAGATAAGTCACTTAACTAACAGAAGATTAATGTCAGATTGTTTTGAAAATTAAAAGCCAATTATTTATTCTTTATTATGTTATTATCAAAAATTCAGTATATTAATGATAAAAACTAAATAAAATATAGCCCCCTAAAACCAATAAAAAATGCATACTACAAAAAAAAGACAGAACAAAATGTAAAAACACCCAGACCCAGTTAAATTTAAATATACCCATAGTGAAAAAGAGTAAGATATCTCTCTTCTTTTCTTATGCATTCAAATTTTTCTAGTACTAATGATATATCACCTAACCAGTTGATTGTCCATTTATTATGTTCTCACTCTACATTATGTAATTTCCTCTGTACAGATATTTGATGTAGGGGAAAGTATGATAGTCCCTGATGAGTTTACGGCTGAGGAGAAGAAAACGGGCATGTGGTGGCGACACCTGGTAGCAGGAGGTGGAGCAGGTGCTGTGTCCCGTACCTGTACTGCACCTCTGGACCGCCTAAAAGTTCTCATGCAGGTATGAGACCTATGTAGAACATAGCACACATCATATGATTTCAGAATTTCTGAGTTTGGAAAACTTAAAGGGTTAGATGGAAAGATGAATGTGTATTTAAATTGGATCATTTATGTAGTAGAAATGTGAAATTATTTTTGAAGTTGGTCCCTTCTAGAGTGAGAATAGCCAGAAAATGTTTTTTTGGCTCATGTGGACAAAAGACAACAACTCCCAGAATGCACTTGCTTCGCTGCCCTACGAGGCCACTCCCAAGCCATGCCTACCAGTTACATTACTTGCCCACCGTGGCACCACCCCACCATTGTGTTCATTTTTATAGTAATAAAATCATTTAATTCAGTTAAAGAACAGACACTACAATTAAAAACTGAACGTGTCTGCTCAATACAGCATGAGCCGAAAGAGAGTCTCCGCACAAATGCAGCAAGAGTTAGATTTCATTCATCACGAGAGCAAACAGCTGACAGATGAGATGATCGTGGAAGATTTGGTTTCAAAGCGAAATGTAAAAGCGCCTGTTTAAGTGAATTTGTCATTGTACCATTTTGTTGTGTTTTTCATTAAGAATAATAGGCTAATGAACCCACAATTCAAGCAACCCGCCCCCGAATTGGTGCTACTTCGATTCCGAAACTAAAATGAGCACGGCCACCCAGCATTCATTCACGTCCTCCCAGTCATTCACGGTGCGTGTCCAGTCTGGCACGTTTTCAGATCGTTCGATTATACTACCGGGTTTCTACTGATACAAAGCTTAATGCTAAATCGCTGAAGTAACCCTTTAAATTAAATTAAATTAATGATATATTATATTAATTATATTATTTATATTATATTATATATTTTTATATTATAATTATATATTTCTTATGGTCACCTTTCATGTACACTCATTATAAGCTGCATTTATTTGTTCAAAAATACAGTGAAAACAATCTAATATTGCAATCTAAGATAAGTTTTTGATTTGAATATGTTTTAAACTAATTTATTCTTTTGTCAAAGCTGAGCTTTCATCAGCTGTTACTCCAGTCTTCGGTGTCACATGATCCTTCAGAAATCATTCTAATATGCTGATTTGGTGCTCAAGAAACTTTTTTTTTATTATTATAAATGCTGAGTAGTTGTGCTGCTTAATATTTTTCTTAATACTTTCAGCTTTCTGATGAATAGAAAGTAATGAGTGTATTGTAAAGTTACCAATGTACCTCGAAATGCCTCAGTGGATGACCATGCACATTAGAAATTGCCTAGTTTCAGTTTGGTTTGTTGGATTTTAAAGTTCTTCTTCTTTAATTTCTTCAGTATGTTGAATTTATTAGACTGTATGGAACACTGAACCTCTTGTCTGGTGTAAATGTACCTTAAAATGCTTAAATGAAATAATTTATGAGCAAACTGAGATGTTTCACCACTGGAATGGCGATGGCAGGTTCACGCGACCCGCAGCAACTCCATGGGTATCGCCGGAGGATTCGCCCACATGGTCCGTGAGGGTGGAATTCGGTCACTGTGGCGAGGGAACGGTATCAACGTTTTGAAGATTGCACCTGAGTCTGCTATCAAATTCATGGCATATGAGCAGGTAGCTTGTTGTTTAAACAATAAACATGTTATAGCATAGCCATTTGAAACACAAAATCCTGGATATTAAAAAAACATTAATCTATATAACCACAATTTTTTTAAACATGCATGTCTTTTGTTGATTTGTTGTATCAAGTAGTAGTTGTATTGAAAGTAGTGTTTTATCCGCTGGTGTGGATGCTAATATAGTTATTGTTATCTTAATAGTTATCATTATTGGTGTGAACAGGTCTTTAGCCAGAAAAAAACTCAATAAAACCTTGTATGTTGCTCCCAGCTATAATATCTGTGATTTCTAAAGCTCTCTTGCCCCGTTCTTCAGATTAAGCGCCTGATTGGCAGTAATCAGGAGACGCTGGGGATCCTGGAGAGGCTGGTTGCTGGGTCTCTAGCAGGAGCAATTGCCCAGAGCAGCATCTACCCCATGGAGGTAAGAACATAAACAATCATTTAAGAATAAAGTTTGAGCACTGCTTTGAGAAAACAAAAGCTTTCTGTTCTGTCATTTAAATAATAATTATAAATCATACGCTTTCACTAGACCTCCCATGCATTCTTTGTATCATGTTCTGTAATGTACCATTTAAATAATTGTTTCCATAGTTTTTAATAACTAACTGCCATCCCAGAATCTGAAACCAAATCAAGTTCTGGTGATGGCTTTTTACACCAAACAAAGCATTGCTTTGTTCAGATCTCTTGGAGCTTAAAGGGTGGTTGATTGCCCCTTTTTACAAGATGTAAAATAAGTCTCTGATGTCCCCAGAGTGTGTATGTGAAGTTTTAGCTCAAAATACCCCACAGATCATTTTTTTATAGCATGTTAAAATTGTCACTTTTTGAGGGTGAGCAAAAAATGGCGTTTTTTTGTGTCCCTTTAAATGCAAATGAGCTAATGCTCACGGGGGCGGAGCTTCAAGAACTCCAATTAGCAGCTCTGATTACCTCATGCAGACAGGCAAAGAAACTGTTCAGCCTTTTATGTTTAAACCGGAGTCGGACAATGATGGAGAGACTCAAGAAGAAGTGACAACATGTAGAATGCAACAAGCTGTTCCTGAATGGTTAGTTGATGAATTTATGTAGCTGATATGGAGTGAACTATCTTCAAATCATTGATTAGCATATTCTGTCATGATAATCTCACCCCCTTTGTTGCGTCTTCCGGGGGCGGTGTTTATGTAAATTTCGGGGGTTAGTGATGTCACTAACCCAGGAGGAAGCTTGTGTAGTCCCTACCAGCCATTTGTTGTAGTCCTTAAAAAGCAATTTCTTTAAAAGAAAATATCTTCCTTTGCTTTGAACTTTGAGCATGGTAATTTTGCAGATGTTGTTTATGCTCAAACAGCAACATTACACACTAACTAAAGTTTAAAAAGTGAAATCATAATCAACCACCCCTTTAAAGGGGTCATGAACTGCGCTTTTTTATTGTTTTATGATGTTTCCTGGGGTGCACTTATAATGTTAGAATGCTTTTTACATCAAAAATTTTCATAATTTATAAATAAAAGTAATTATTCCTACCTTGATTTTAGCCTTCTGCTCTGAACGGAGCGGGGCATGTCCGCTGGGAGACTTCAGTGTAAACACCAACTGCTGTGATTGGCTAACGTCTTTGCATTTGAAATAGTATTACTCCCTCTTTTAGCTCGCTTTTAAAATTACAGCTCTCATGGTTAACAAATTGTGAAAAGTGTTGCATTACATTTAGATATATGGCATTATATTTAGATATATGGCATTATATTAAGATTGTGGCATGAAAGGTTGCAGTGATAATCATTGTAGCCGATCACATACATGCTGAGAGCATGAAAGCAGCGATCTCGTCATTGCAACTCAGTTTCTGTACACTAACAAATGCTTTCATCTTCACTAACAGTGCAAACGGGATATAGTTAAGAGATTCGTTGAATAAAACTGATAAACGCGTCACTGATAAACTCTGTTTGATTGACAGGTTCAGCGCGTGCTGCTCCAACGATTGCAAAGGGAGCATTCTTTGATCGCTTTCTTTATAGAATTTAATCACTGTTAAATAACAGATTATTTTCATCCTACTAAGAGAAACAATGCAAGTTGATGTTTAGTCACTGGTCTGATTTACTGACACAGACAAAGAACATCTGACTGCATGAATCATCACATTTCAGATCAGGCATTAGAATGTTACTTACATGTTGCATTACTGTTGAACCCAGTCACTGCACAATATTTTGTAATCCTCAACGGCATGTTTATTGCTTTGTAGCTCAATGGTTTAACACCAGGCCTATGTTACATGCGCGAATCGGTGGGCGGGGCTAAACAGGCAGTGATGAAGTAGGCTTTGATATTCTTCTGCTGAGGCGGTGCTTGTCTCCCTTTGACATCATAGATCCCCACTTTGAAAAACCTGTCGTTTGCTGGGCCTGGTGTCTATAAAAGCTTTTCTTTGACTAATAAGGAAGTTTTCAGCTCTGAAACTTACAGGATATTCTTATATTACCATGACCTTTTATATATCAAAAGCTCAAGTTGATTTCTCAATTCATCACCCCTTTAAACAAAAACACTTTTGTGTGTTTTTAAAGGTTTTAAAGACTCGTCTTGCCCTGGGAAGGACGGGTCAGTACTATGGTATCGTGGACTGTGCTAAACGTATATTTAAGAAGGAGGGTCTGACAGCCTTCTACAAGGGTTACATTCCCAATATGCTGGGTATCATCCCTTATGCTGGAATAGACCTGGCTGTTTATGAGGTAAGTCTTTACACAGGAAAACAAAAGGACTATATGTTTATTATCAGTGTTGTTAACTAAAATTATTAAAAAGGTTTAATTAATTGAAATAAATCTGATTTGTTGAACTACTAAAATTACTAAAACTAAAATAAAATTGAAAAAGCACTAAAATGAAAATGAAAATATATAAAAATAAAAGCTTATTCAAAACATTAATAAATTCTATAATGATATAGAAATAATACTAAAATAGCACTGAGAGCTACATTCATTTATTTAGTTGTTTTTTTACCTTCTGAATGTTTCATATATTTAATGTTTTATTTAATAACATTGATGTGTTAATAATATTATTTAATCATAATTATTTTATGATTAATTAATATTAATAATAAATATTATTATATATTTTTTATTTGTAGACTCTAAAGGACTTGTAAATAACACTGGGCTGCATGCATTTATTTTATTTTTTAACAATAATTTTTTTTACTTCCTGAATATTTTTAGATATTTTATATTTAATGTTTTATATTTAATTTCTTACAATTATGTAATATAATAATTATTTTATGATTCATTTTTTATTGTAAATATTATTATATTTTTGAATCTGTAGACACTAAAGAACTCGTGGCTGCAGAGGTTTGCTACGGACAGTGCGGATCCGGGCGTGTTTGTGTTGCTAGCCTGTGGTACAATGTCTAGTACTTGTGGACAGTTAGCGAGCTACCCATTAGCCTTAGTGAGGACACGTATGCAGGCTCAAGGTAAGTCTTTAAACTCTCAAATACATCATTACAAGGCTTGATTGTTTTCTACTATTATCATTCACTAAGTAAACTATTATTATTTCTCTGTCCCAGTCTAATGGATTTATTTTCACTTGCCTTTTGTTCTCGTTCTCCATCGGTTAGCAGCTTCTCAGGAAGGAAGCCCTCAGATGACCATGACTGGTCTCTTTAGACACATTGTACGGACAGAGGGTGCATTTGGACTCTATAGAGGCTTGGCACCCAACTTTATGAAGGTCATCCCTGCTGTTAGCATCAGCTACGTGGTTTATGAGAACCTAAAGATCACCCTTGGTGTCCAGTCCCGGTGAGGGGAACCTGAAGACTGTTAAATCCTTAATAGCTTTTGTTTTTCCCCTCTCAACTTTTCTTTTGGACCAGTGAAAGAGATTGTCCAAGATGGCCGGTTTGCTCACAAGGGAAAGTGTAGCAACACTTGGCCAAGAAAGAGCTTGCATGATGGGAAGAAGAAACAAAGACCTGAGGTTTGACTTTGATCAGTGAAGGGAAGAGTAACTGGAATATATTAGAACAGGTCAAAAAGTAAAATCCTAGCTGCAAGTAAAATGTGAGCACCTCAAAATGGCATCTATATTGGATCCTAACACTCCTTAATTCCAATCCTGAGGTCATGTGAGGTCACTAGGTTGTGATTTGTTTTATTTTAGTAGGGACCAAGAATATGCAAGATATTCTTTTTGGTAAGAAAGAGCCAGACACCTGATGGATTCAGAGCCAGATTTTCTAAAGCATTTAGTATATGCAACTTTTCTCAAAGTAAATAACACTTCATCTGTTAATTTATTCATTTAAACTGCACAACTGGAATTTGATGTGCTAAAGGCTTTGGTAGATATGATGCTAATAATCCTGGTGTAGCCCTTTCAGATCACGGACTCATTCTTCCACTGGATGGCAGTGTTCAGTAATAAAGGGCTTTTCAGTGACACTTATAAGATCACCAACACGCATGCATTTTGCTCGCATAATTTATTACTTGTATTACGTTAACTGACATGCCAGTTTTGACATCTTAAAAGTTACAGAATGTAGAAATATGTCTTATTCATCAAATGGTCCAAGTAATATTGTTGAGGGCTTTTCATTGTTGTTGTTTTTTTATTTTTTTTTATGTTATTACATTTTGATTGAAGAAGAGTCCATGAAATTAAGAATACTAGACGTGCACACACTCCTAATGGTGATTGGCAGCTAATCAAGTGTTAAGATAAAAAGTTTCAACACTCTGGGTCAGTTTGAGAATAAAATGACCTGGGTTTGAGAATTCAGCACCAGATAAAAATGTGGTGCGTCAAGTTCCATGTCACTGTGTGGTCTTAAAGGAACACGCCACTATTTTTGAAAATAGGCTCATTTTGCAACTCCCCTAGAGTTAAACAGTTTTACCGTTTTCAAATCCATTCAGCCGATCTCCAGGTCTGGCGGTAGCACTTTTAGCATAGCTTAGCATAGATCATTGAATCTGATTAGCATCTCGCGCAAAAAAATGAGTTTCGATATTTTCTTATTTAAAACTTGACTCTTCTGTAGTTACATCATGTACTAAGACCGATGGAAAATGAAAAGTTGCGATTTTCTAGACCGATATGGCTAGGAACTATACTCTCATTCCTGCGTAATAATCAAGAAACTTTGCTGCCGTACCATGGGTATGGATGATATTACGCAGTGCCTGAAAATAGGCTAACTTCCATCAACATAACGTGACAACCTGCTTGCACAGGAAGCGTGTTGGGGACTATTTTCAGGTGCTGCGTAATATCATTGCGCCGCTGCACCCATGATACGGCAGCAAAGTTTCTTGATTCCTAAAAAGTTCCTAGCCATATCGGCCTAGAAAATCGCAACTTTTCATCTTCCGTCGGTCTTAGTACATGATGTAACTACAGAAGAGTCAAGTTTTAAATAGGAAAAATATTGAAACTCTGGAGTCATTTTTCAAGCGAGATGCTAACGGTCTAATCAGATTCAATGATCTATGCTAAAAGTGCTACCGCCAGACCAGGAGATCGGCTGAATGGATTCGAAAACGGTAAAACTCAACTGTTTAACTCTAGGGGAGTTGGAAAATGAGCCTATTTTCAAAAAATAGTGGCATGTTCCTTTAAGTTGGAGAAAGCAATGCTTTTCGTTTGATTTGTTTTTACATTAAAACAATTCTGGTTAATTCACTGATAAATTATCTGCAAAACTGCAGTGTAAATATAACATCTCACCAGTATTAGTTTGCAGACATTTCAAACATGACTATAACACTGATTTAAACTCACTCTAGTCAAGGAACATATTTAAGCACTTTATTTTAATAAAAGTAAACCACTTGAATTTTTTAGGAGGATTTATAATGGAATGATATTCAGTAGTTGTAGAGGTTATGATTTTAAGTTAATATTATTTTTCAGCATTTATGTTGAATGTTTGTATCAGGTTGGGGGCAAAAGGTTCAGTTTTTTTTTTTAAAGAAAACACTAAAGAGGTAGTTAGGATTTATTTTGAAAAATGTAGTTGCTAATGACTCAACTCTGCAGCAGTCTGCAATTATCTTGTATATTTGGATATGACATTTGTCAGAATAGGCCCCCCAATGTTTTTATTTACAAGGAAGAAGAAAAAGTTGCACTTAAAGCCCAAAACCCTCCAGTTCAATGGGTTGTTGCCCTTTGCAGTTCTACCTTAGTGTTAATATAGTTGCCTTATTTATAAATAAAATAAAGCTGATTTTAGACTCTGGGGAAAACGTAGGGAGATGGTGAAAATATTTTTGTAATGATTTGATTCTCAGGGAGAATTTAGCGGTCTCTGATACTCCCATGCAGATGTGACTCCTGAGACTTGTCTCCATTGAGCTCTGGAACTGATATCTGCATATATATATATATATATATATATATATATATATATATATATATATATATATATATATATATATATATATATATATATATATATATATATATATATATATATATATATATATATATATATATATATATATATATATATATATATATATATATATATATATATATATATTACACTTGTACAACTGATTTTGTGCAGGCCTAACAGTTTGCCTTAGATCAGTGAAAAATAGCAAATACCCTTCTGTGTCCCGACGGTAGTTGAACTGAACTCAGCTGTGGCCCAATTCCCTTTGAATCAATTCAGTCTTTGTAATGCATGCATGTATGTCCTTTCTGAATATGCACAAATTGCACTGTAGAGTCTTTACAGGGCTTTAAAAAGCTGTATTGCTTGCCTCGCAATGGATGCAGCTTTTTGTTTTTTGTTTGTTTTGCATTTTGCACCTTTTTTCACTGTTTCTTACAGGAGAAATCTTTGGACTGCTCTGAACTTGTGGGCTAGACCCATTTGTTTGGTTGTCCTGAGACTAAAGGCTTTAGATTTGTGTGTGTTTGGCGTTCAACACAATCAAGGAATGCCGCTCTGACTGAGACTGCCTGTAATCTATTGCCTTACTGTTCGGCTGTTTGGTAGCCATGGCTTCTGTGAGTGTAAATGCAGTGTTTTCCATGTATGTATCCAAAATGTACTGTTGCTGGGGTCCTCTGAATATCAAAAGCATACATGCTAATGAAATATCCAAATATCTGTACTGCAAAACATATCTAGATGTGATGACACATCTGTGAAGTTTTAGTTGATGCTGAGATGTGCAAATCAATGCAAGAATGTTTACTGGACAATAAAAGAAAATAAACTGTCCTCTATAGAATGCAGAAACTGAATGTAGAGCGGAAATATTTATGTTTGTACAATAACTGTTAAATAAAGTTATTCTTGATTCTGTTCATGGAAGTTGAGTGTTTATATGGGACATTCCACCATATTCCAAATTGAACTTTATTTTTTGCAAGTTTATTTCAAAACTGGATATAACAACACATTTCTCTGTTCGAAATATGTATTGTATTGTATTATGTATTTAAAATACAAAATATGAGTAACTGTATTTCATTACAGTTACATTAGAAATGGGTGGTAATCAAAATACAGTTACATCATTTATTGAATTTAAACATTAATGTAAACTAACAGGCAATTGATGTAAACAGCAATTGGTGACTCTCAGAGTCTGACACTGCAAAAGCATCCTAAGGTACAGTTCTGCTCATATTCATACAGCTCAACATGCAATATTTTAATAATTTTAACAAAATAAAAATTGCTGTTGTTATTTATTTAATACTGTACTAAGCTCATAACACATAAGATGTTTACACTCCACAAGACAAAATTACTGAATTTATAAAAATCGCCCCATTCAAAAATTTACAGCTTTCCAACAATAACTATAATTTGGGATCCATCTTTTCACACTGAGGACAATTGAGTGACTCAACTACTACAAAAGGTAAAAACATTTACTGATGCTTAAAAAGGAAACAATGCATTAAGAGCAGGAGGTGTACGCTTTGAACATGTTGTTGATGATGTGTACATTTTGTTTAATATTTTGTTTGAAAGATATATTTTTTCATTTAGTACTGCCCTTCAGAAGCCAATACTTACATGTTTCCCAGAAGACAAAATAATTACAATTTGCCCTGTTCATGCAAAGGTTTACACACCCCAGCTTTTAATGCACTGTGCTGTGGAAAACTGATAATACTAATAATAATAATATGCAGAGGAAAACCAAGTCCTATGTTTGGTTATACATTTTAGTATTTCAAACTATTCTAAAGTATTTAGATTAAGTTACAAAACGTGTGTAATCTAACGAAATACGTTACAAATTACTTTTTAAAGCGTGTATTTTGTAATCTGTAGTGAAATACATTTTAAAAGTAACCTTTCCAACCCTGCTCACAGGGGAAGGACAGCGACTCAGCAGACTAGCGCAGGATTAATCACATGACGGCGGTTGACTCTTTGAGGAAGTCATTCTTCCGTGGTCCTAGGTAAATACTGGCTGTGTTTCAAAACCTGCTTTGCTACCTACCTAGACAGCATTTAGGACGTTCCTAGTCAGCCCAGCGCTGATCGACTTTGGTATCAAAACTGATTCGAGCTGCGAGTGAAGAGCAAAAAGACTGTCTAGCTAGGCAGCCTGTTAGGTTTTTTTAAGACACAGTCAGTCAGCAGCTAAGGGGAGTTACCAAATGATGCCTTGACAGTGGTTTTTTGTTATTTCAACTATTATATGCAACTCCGGCGATATGTTTATTGTACGAACCGCACACTGGTCACGAGTTGCAGGCAGCGAAAACAGGATCCGGACTCGACTGGGCGATTGTTGTCATATCGTCAATGTCTTCTTGTAGAGAAATGTTGTCCTTCCAGGAAGCTAAAGCGAGATTAGAAACTGCAGGGCAGAGCCATGTTTTACAGTTTTGGGATGAACTTTGTGCGGAAGAAAGGGATACAATTCTGGAGGAGATATCTCAGCTTCAGCCCAAAGAGTTACTCGAGCATTGCCGAGCAGCTGCAGCGGCTGCAAGCCGAAACTCGAGTGCTGACGGCCGGCTAGACGAGCGGATAGAGCCCGTTCCTCCAGAGTTCATTGGAAGTGTGCGTAAAAGTGACAAAGAAACACTTCAGATGTGGGGTGATGAAGGTACAAGAGCTCGGTTGGACTCTAAGGTTCAAAATAATGTACAATACCGTTGTATTGTGTTTAAAAGTAAAATGACATTTAATGCAAATATATAAAAGACTTCTTTATTCAGGGTTATTGCAGATTTCACGGGGCAGAGTGGCTGTTTTGCTGTTGGCTGGTGGTCAGGGGACTCGACTTGGAGTGGCATATCCCAAGGGCATGTACAATGTTGGACTTCCAAGTGGGAAAACGCTGTACCAGATCCAGGCTGAGCGTATCCAGAAGGTGCAGGAGCTGGCCCAAGTGAAGCATGGTTGTAAATGCAAAATACCATGGTATGTTTCTTTTAAGTTGCAGTTCACATGTGGGTGTTTTTGTAACTATAATCACTTTTGGCCCTGTGGGTGTAATTTTGTTTTTTTCTCCAGCGCAGAACATATCATTTCCACCACATCCCAAATAATGTAGCGTTTAACAGCATTTTATGGTGGAAATTATTAATAAATAATTCATATTTATATGTTGTGTTTTCATATTTTAAGTTTGAAAGTTTGGGACAAGGGTAAAATAACATTGACATGATAAATTATTTTATTTTGTTTTACCTTTTTCTAAAAAGAAAGATCTGTTACCCCAGGGACAGTACTTGTAGTTTAAGAAACCCTAATGAATGAATTCATTAAAAAAAACTCCAAATAACAGAAGAACATGTATTGAATTGTCTTTAAATGATGTGTGTTTAGGTACATAATGACAAGTGAATTCACCCTGGGACCCACTGAGAAGTTCTTTAGAGACAATGAATATTTTGGTCTTTGTCCATCCAATGTGGTCATGTTTGAGCAAAGGATGATACCAGCAGTAGGCTTTGATGGAAAGATCATCCTGGAGAAGAAAAACAAAATAGCCATGGCACCAGGTCAGAGAAAATTTGTTTGGTTTCAGAAGGAATATATTTTTTTATTAGTAATAGGTAGTTCATAAGTTAATCAAATAAAAATAGGTATAATTAAAATTCTATTTTTCTTGTCCACTTCAGATGGAAACGGCGGCCTCTATCGTGCCCTAGTGGACAACAAGATTTTAGAGGACATGGAGAGAAGGGGTGTGGAGTATCTTCACGTGTACTGTGTGGACAACATATTGGTGAAGATGGCAGACCCAGTCTTTATTGGCTTTTGTGTAAACAAAGGAGCAGATTGTGGTGCCAAGGTAAAAATAATATCCCATCCATTTTTTTTTTACCATTATTAGTTTCTTTTTATTCATTGTTTTTGCTTCCAGTTAGCTATGTTTACCTTTTTTTCTGGTCAGGTGGTGGATAAGGCCTATCCTGCAGAGCCTGTTGGAGTGGTATGTCGTGTTGACGGTCTGTATCAAGTGATCGAGTATAGTGAGATCCAACCAGAGACCTCAGAGCTGCAAGGCCCAGGAGGAGAGCTTCTGTTCAGTGCTGGGAACATCTGCAACCACTTTTTTACCCGAGGCTTCCTAAAGGAAGTGGCTGAGTATGTCATTGTCATACAGTTCTAATATACAATCACATTTTCTTATGTGTAACGTCAACCATTGTTTTTTTTGCTATAATATAATCAATAATAATGTTTTGTTATACTATATTATAATAAGGAATAAAATGCCTAATATCAAGACTTTTATTAACTTTTGTCAGTATACAGGTACAAGAATAGTTGTACCTGTACAGGGACACCTATATCTAAATAAATGTTTGCATAGTCAATATCGAGGTTAATCCTAAAAAGCACATGCTATAAGAATACATGCATTTTGTTAAAGAAATAGCAACATTAACTTGCATTAAAGGTGCACTATGTAACTTTTCCGTCCACTAGAGGTCGCCTATTCAAAACAAAGGCGTAGTTTGATGACACCTAGTATGAGCGCAGAATCTTGGGACATGTGGTCTTCACCTCACAGCCGGTGGAAAAGAATTGGGATAGGACTCGGGCAGAAATCATGTTCATGCGATTATTAACGTTACTGTAGTATGAAGCAGAGCAGGACCGAGTGTTGTGGGAGCTGAGCAAGGCTGCTGGAGCGATTGTTATTAAGATGAACGCAACACATGCCTCGCAAACAGCGAGACTTTTATTATGCCACAGTCGTCGGCGCCATTTCCGTAATATAACGCAGCTCTGTTAATCATATTAGATACATTTCAGTGTGTTGAAAATGATGTTATGACGTTATTCTGTGCGTTCGCTCGGCGGCTGCTATGACACTTGTTGCACACTGCAGTAAGAGTAAAGCGCTTCTGCTAAATAAAACCGAGGGTAACGCAGATATGATGCAATTGACAGGTGACTCCCTCACACGTCCCGGTTCCTTGGTTAAAATAGCAATTTTCTCACAATTTACAAATAGTTAGAAACATTTGGGATATTGTAAGTACTCAACTGAACAAAATATATAACACTGGCCAAGTGGTTTTTGGATATTTTAATGAAAAATTTTTACACAGTACACCTTTAATCTGTAAACAAAGACCTTTGTACAAAATTATTTCTATTTTAATGCTTTTTCCTTGCAGAAAGTTTGAGAGTCAGCTGAAGCAACATGTGGCTTTAAAAAAGGTGCCATTTGTGGATGGAGAGGGAAACCTGGTGAAACCAACCAAACCCAATGGCATCAAAATGGAGAAATTTGTCTTTGACGTCTTTCAGTTCTCAAAGTGTGTTTACAGCTAGTGTTAATTTTGGCAAATTCGGGTATCGCCATCTCCCTCACCATAGTCTGTTCTTGCAGGAAATTTGTCGCCTTTGAGGTGTTGAGAGAGGAGGAATTCTCACCCCTGAAAAATGCTGATGGGGCGCCTCTAGATACACCGACTACAGCACGCCGGTTCTTGTTAGCGCAGCATTACCGCTGGGCTCTGGCAGCTGGTGCAAGCTTCCTGGATGAACAAGATAAATCCATCCCCCCAAAACACAGGTTGTAACACAAAATACCTATATAAAATCAGTAAGAAAATATTAAGTAATTTACTTAAAGTGAATAAGGCACCTTTTACTAAAAAGCTGTTTTGTATAGCATCTTTAAAATTACTTAAAGGGTTAATTCACCCAAAAATGAAAATCCTGTCATCACTTACTCTCATGTCAATCCAAACCCATAAGACTGTCGTTCATCTTCGGAAGACAAATGAAGATCTATTTGAATGAATCTGAGAGATTTCTGTCACTCTGTTGAAAGTCTATTTACCCAAAACTCTGACAATCGTTCAGAAATCCATATGAATCGAGCGGTTTAATCCAAGACACAGAAGAGACACAATAGACCCTTTTCACAGACTGTGATGGCGCGTTTTAACGGTCATCAATATTGTAAATCCTGCAAAGTTTTAAAAAATGTATGTACATTTATAACACTAATACTTTGTATTATATTACTTTTGCATCAAATTACAAAAAACAAGTCACCGCTGCTGTGAGGGTGTAAACGGAAGCTGAAACGAACTTGGTTGACGCACGAGAACAAACATCTCTTCAGAAGACTTGGATTAAACCACTCAATTCATATGGTTTTTATTTTTACGATCTCTTTATGGATGTTTTGAAGCGTTGAGTTTGGGCTAAATAGACTTTCAATGGAGGGACAGAAATATTTCATTAAAAACATCTTGATTTGTGTTCTGAAGATGAACGACATGAGAGAAATTGATGACAGAATTGTCATTTTTGAGTGAACTATTCCTATGTCCTATGTTCATGTCCTAATTTGTCATAATATCCCTTTAATGTAAATTTCCTCAAATATTATAATTATTCTACACCAAATGTAAAGCAGCATATGATAGAAATGTCTAAAAATCAACTCCAATACCTTCTGACTGGCTTAACCTGAAAGAAATATGCCTAAAAGGAATTTACCCGTTCATGTAGAAAAGAAACTATTTTGAGGCAGTTCCTAAGATGGACAGCAGGGTGTGTGGTTTACAATGTCTGACTTGGTCTACTCTTTCTTTTACAGTATGGCACAGAATGAAGACCCCCCAGCAATTTGCGAAATCTCTCCACTCGTATCATACTTTGGCGAGGTAAAAATTGGAGTACTTTTATGACAATACGGCTTTAAACTGGAGTTGCAGTTTAAATACAGTTTTTGGATCTCAGGTTAACATGTTTAGCACAAAAGCTCAAGTCATTCAATTACAAAATGTTAGCATTAGTACAAAAAGAGGCAAGATTACCCTGAGGCACAGAGTGAAAAAAGGATAACAAGCCAGTGTGAACATATGGAGCATGATGTGAAACAGAGCGAATTATGTCAGAGTAGTGTTCCTGTTCTCAGGAGAGAGCTCAAGAGACAGCTGTAACACTTCACCACTGTCTGTCCTTTTTTTTTTTTTTTTTTTTTTTTTTTTTTACCCTCCATGACGCATGGTTACATTTTAACTGCTGTGTTTTACAGGGTCTGGAACATCTGCTGAAACAAAAGAACTTGAAGTCCCCTTTTCTACTTGATGAGAATGAAGCCAGTAACCTTGTGCAAACTACATAGTGTTTCCAAATTCCAACTGAGGATCCTATCATGTTTAGGCAAATTTTGTCAAGAAATCAAAGGGATGTTTACAAACCCCAAAAATAATAAAAATACAAAAAAAAAAAAATTTTGTGGGGGAAAAGCTGAATTTTCATTTCTCCTGTCTTCAGTGTCACCTGATTCTTCAGAAATAATTCTAATATGTGGTCCCGGACCACAAAACCAGTATTAAGTAGCACTGGTATATTTGTGGCAATAGCCAACAATACATTATATGGGTCAAAATTATTGTTTTATCGTATATATTATTATTTTTCTTTTATGCCAAAAATTATTAGGATATTAAGTAAAGATCTTGTTCCATGAAGATATTTTGTAAATTTCCTACCGGAAATATATAAAAAAATTATTATTAGTAGTAATATGCATTGCTAAGGATTTGGACAACATTAAAGGCAATTTTCTCAATATTTAGATTTTTTTTAATCCTCAGATTCCAGATTTTCAAATAGTTGTATCTCAGCAAAATATTGTCCTATCCTAACAAACCATACATCAATGGAAAGCTTATTTATTCAGATGATGTATTTACTCAATTTCAAATTTTTTTTTTTTTTTCCGGGGGGGGGGTTTGTGGTCCAGGGTCACATGTGCTGATTTAGTGCTCAAATAACATTTCTTATCATTATCAATTTCAAAAATCAGTTCTATTTTTTTGAAACCATGAGATTTTTTTCAGGGTTTTTTGATGAATAGAAAGTTCAAAAGAACATTACTGAAATTCTTCAACAGGTTAGAGTAGAATTTACTCATGATAAAATAAAATAAAAATGCAAAAATGACTGTTGTATGATTATACAATACAAATTTAATCTTTTTTATTAGTTTGTAATGCCTTTCATTTTATACAACTTTACAACAGCAATAAAATCACACGTATCCCACTTGCAGTTGAGATAATGTGTTTTATTTTCCCTCTTGCATCCCAGTTTCCAGCCGACGTCACATGACCACAGCTGACCAATAGGAAACGTGACATCTACCCGATTCACTTCTAAGCAGCGGAACGGAACAGCATCAACAAGCTTATTAGAGCGAGAGAAACACAGTATCTAAATGAAGTACCGCGCTTCGGTTGCATTACAATGCTATAACCTGCTGCGTTAGATGTGCAGCATACAAACCCCCATGCTAGGGTGACATATTCTGGTTAAAATGGTTCTTGTTCAGGAATTTAGCGTAGGAGCTCACTTGACAGCTGGAATGTAACTGGGTTTCTTATGAGCTGGCTAACACAGCTAGCTGTCTATAGAGGTCTGTGAGTCTGAGAATAAGATGCAGATGCATGCTTAGGTGTATATAGAAGTATGCTAGGATGTTCAAAAATGTGTTCGGATCAGGATTCCTGGTGAGGACCGCTCATGTCATCTTGACATGGGTTATAACGTTGATTCTCTTCCTCCACGACACTGGTAAGTGCTCTTAATAGATGCTGATTGTACTGTGAGTGTATCTGCCTCCTCTATAGATGTGTCGTTTTATGCGTATATCAGCTGTATAATATACATAATGCTGCTTCACAACACCGGTATCTGCATCACTGAGTGTTAAAGGTCCAGTCCTCTATCACTTCTTTGACCAATCAACGTTTACATGATCTCTAACTACATTATATTTTCTAATATGACAAAAAGTCAAAATTATCAAATACCAATTTATTATGAGATTTTAAAAAAATCGAAAGTCAAAATTATAAAATCATGACATAAAAATCGAGATTAAAACAAAATCAAAATTATGAGAAACTCAGTCATGAGATTAAGTCGAAGCTGAGCTGTAATTATGAGATAGATCAAAATTATGAGAATTTTTTAGATACTAAGTCATAATTATGAGATAAAAAGTTGAAATTAAGTCAAAAAGTCATGAAAACAGAATACGCGCTTTTTATATCTTATTTATTATTTAATTCTTAATTAAGGCTGGTATACATTCTACGACTTTTGCTAATTGCTAAAAGTAAAAGCTAGCCTGCAGGATTTGGGAAGTCAGAGTTGACAGATTTCACAGAAAATCAAGGAGTGTATGATGGACACAAGACTCTAAGACTATGATTCCATCCAGTCAGAGGATATCAAACATGTTCCATATTTTGAGCCAATTTTAGAGCACTGAAGAACAATGTTTTCATTTGTCATGCAAATCTAAGCAATAATGTCTGTTGTGTTTGGAATGACTTAAAAGTCTGTTAGTGTGTGATCTTCAGTCACTTAGTGTTACAAGTGTTTACAAGTCGGCAAGAGTATGATGCCTAGTGTTCCACCTTTGGTATGTCATAATTTCAACTTTTTGTGCCAATTTTGTGTTGCCTTTATGTGGGGTAAATGGGATCTGAACAGTTCTGCTCTATTCTACTCTTACATTTTATTCTGCTATTCTATATTCATATTGTATTATTCTTTACTGTTCCTCTATGCTGTTTTTCTCTATTATGCTCTATTCTAATTTCCTTCACTCTGTCCTGCACCAATATTTTCTATTCAAATTCACCACTGAAAAAAAAAACAAGTAAAATGTACTTTATTTTTCTTTTGCAAGTTTTTGCACACAGATTTTTAAAGTAAATTTCACATATGGAATTGAGTAAACTCTACTTAACAAAGTTAAGTCAAATTAACAAAGAAAATAAGTACTTTTAACTTTTTAACTTTGTTGAGTAATTTCTACTTAGTTGAAGTTTCCTTTGCAATACTTTTTACTCAAACAATAACACTGAATTTAACCATGCTTTCGAAGTGCATGCTTTACTTAGAAACAACTAAGTAAATAATACAATAATACTCACCCGAACACAGAGAACTCAATACTTGGTACACGATACACAATGATGGTAACATTCAATGGATTGTTTAGAGTATGTATGTTTTATTTTGAGTAGAAAATGGACTCCAGATGTCACAAAATGGTAAGTTAA
This sequence comes from Rhinogobio ventralis, assembly GCA_039654625.1. NCBI lineage: Eukaryota > Metazoa > Chordata > Actinopteri > Cypriniformes > Gobionidae > Rhinogobio > Rhinogobio ventralis. The sequence goes on from CM077194.1 coordinate 20,866,019, forward strand.
TAAACTTAACAACAAAAGCAATGATAAAACAGTGTAAATCTGAAAAACAGCGAAAATCAACCTTAATAATTATTCATACCCCAGTGCATGATTAGAATACCAGTATCCAAATACTATAATGTTGATATTTACACTTTAATTTCTACAAGCTTGAATTAAGTACTAATATAGAATTGAAAAACTAAATTTTTCATGTAGAAATTACATTCGTTTTTTCTGTAGTATTTACTTCACAAAATCATTTTTATCAGTACTCCTTTCCACTTTATTATGTTCTATTATGCTCTATTCTATTCTACTACACTATTGTGTATCTGTGCAGACCTGCGCAAACAGGAGGAGACAGGGGAGCTCACACTGCCGGTTCTCTTTGTGCTGCTGGTCCTGGTGTCCGTGTTGCTGTACTTTGCGGTTTCGCTCATGGATCCTGGTTTTGTCTTGTCTGATGACTGTGACTTGCAGGTCAGTTAATTCTAAAACTTTTTCGTCATCCAAACTCCTGTGACCTGAAATATTTACTTAAAATACCCCCTGCAATTTGAAGCTAATATTTCAATAATTTAACAATATGTCGGTTAATGATCACATGACATTCAGGTAAACATATCAAATATTTTATCTTTTTAATACGTGATTTATTAGCTTCCTCAACTCACAAGCCCCCTGCATTTCTGTTTCGAATCCTCAGGGGTTTACAAACCCCAGTTTGTGAAACCCTGAGTTAATAGAAATACAGGCCTCATAATGTTTACCAGAGTGAAGTTCACCTCTACGGAGTAATCTTTCAGCATCAAACATGCACCATCTGATTGTATTTCAGTTCACACTTGGTATTGCAGAAGAAACGCAGGATATGATTCCACAGACTACCAAGTCCATACGGCTGCGGCGCTGTGGACACTGCCTGGTACAGGTGCGCTGTCACTTATTAAACATGTACTATATGCATAAATATAGAGCTTTAAATCATTTAAAGGTTTAAGGACATTCTGCAACAAAAACGAAAACTAAATATTATTTACGATAATCTTTTATTCTAGTTAATGTTAACTGTGAACATGAACATGTTTAACTAACATTAAGTTTGATAAATGCTGTAAAAAAATATGTTGCTCATTGTTAGTTTATGTAAGTTAATGAATTAACTAATGTTTACAAATGAGAAAAAAAAGTATCTTTATTTTTAATAAAAATGTTTAAATTTAGTTTTTGTCATTTTCTTTTTGGTTTATGATAATAACCGATAATAATACGATTTTTTCATGCACAGGAAAGACAGCTTAGTTTGTTCATTTATAACTATGCATTATAAAAATGAATGCACACTTTGACATAGCAACCCATGAGATCCAAACACTGCCAGACGTGTCAGCACTGTGTGCGGCGCTATGATCACCACTGCCCCTGGATAGAGAACTGCGTCGGGGAGAGAAACCACCGCTGGTTTGTGCTTTATCTGGCTGTCCAGCTTGTTGTCTTACTGTGGGGACTGTACATGGCCTGGTGAGTACAACTTAAGGCCAATTCACACTGCACCGACAGACGCCGACCAACGGCGACAGACTCTTCATTGGGTTTTGTCGGGTCAGTGTGTTACCCCCGTTGCTGTTGGTCGGCGCTTGTTTGTCGTGTTGTGGAATGTCTGACAAGTGATGTACTGTAATCTAGTGATTGTCTGGCCTTTTTATATCATGCATGGGATGTCCAGAAGTGCTAATGGACTTATTAGTCCTAAATAAAATATTGGTTTCCATACCTTTCAACACTAAAAAGTGTTCTCAAACCATTTAATTAAAATTAAAGCATCCAGAAAAGAACATCTTGCAGTTCCAAGTTTACCATTAAAGGGGTTATATTATGCCCTTTTCAGTCTTTATTTTGTTTTTGGGGTCTAGACTAGTTTTTCCTGCTTACATTTTCAGAAAACACATTATTTTTCACATCTTTTACATTATTGCAGCACCTCTTCTCCCAATCTGTCAGAATGCTATGTTTAGCCCCTCCTTCCGAAAAGCGCAATGTGCTCTGATTGGTCAGCTGGACCAATGTTTTGTGATTAGTCAACTGCTTCAAGCGTGTTTCAGGAATTGTCACACTTACTAACGCAACTCAATCAGGCTTTGCCCCCCCTTTCTTTTTTGCGTATGCGAATATTGTCACGTGTACATTTCTGGAAGAAAATTCAAGTTTAGAATTAGTTGTTATTATATATACACTATATTGCCAAAAGTATGGGGACATGCCTCCAAATCATTGAATTCAGGTGTTGCAATCACTTCCATGGCCACAGGTGTATAAAATCAAGCACCTAGGCACCCATTTGTGAAAGAATGGGTCACTCTCAGGAGCTCAGTGAATTCAAGCGTGGTACAGTGATAGGTTGCCACCTGTGTAATAAGTCCATTCGTGAAATTTCCTCAATACTAAATATTCCACGATCAACTGTTAGTAGTATTATAACAAAGTGGAAGCAATTGGGAACAACAGCAACTCAGCCACTAAGTGGTAGACCATGTGAAATCACAGAGCAGGGTTAGTTAATGCTGAGGCGCACAATAGCTGTCAATAGCTGCAGACCTCCAAAACTTTGTGTGGCCTTCAGATTAGTTCAAGAACCGTGCGTAGAGATTCATGGAATGGGTTTTCATGGCCGAGCAGTTGCATCCAAGCCTTACATCACCAAGTGCAATGCAAAGCGTCGGATGCAGTGGTGTAAAGCACGCCGCCACTGGACTCTAGAGCAGTGGAGACGAGTGATGAATCACGTTTCTCTGTCTGGAAATCCGATGGACGAGTCTGGGTTTGGCGGTTGCCAGGAGAACGGTACTTGCCTAACTGCATTATGGCGTGGGGTTGTTTTTCAGGGGTTGGGCTTGGCCCCTTAGTTCCAGTGAAAGGAACCCTTAATGTTTCAGCATACCAAGATATTTTGGACAATTTCATGCTCCCAACTTTGTGGGAACATTTTGGGGATGGCCCCTTCCTGTTCCAACATGACTGTCCACCAGTACACAAAGCAAGGTCCATAAAGACATGGATGAACGAATTTGGTGTGGAGGATCTTGACTGACTTCAACCCGATAGAACACCTTTGGGATGAAATAGAGTGAAGACTGTGAGCCAGGCCTTCTCGTCCAACATCAGTGCCTGACTTCACAAATGCGCTTCTAGAAGAATGGTCAAAAATTCCCATAAACACACTCCTAAACCTTGTGGAAAGCCTTCCCAGAAGAGTTGAAGCTGTTATAGCTGCAAAGGGTGGGCCCACTCTATATTAACCCTACGGATTAAGAATGGGATGTCATTAAAGTTCATGTGCATGTAAAGGGCAGACGTCCCAAAACTATTAGCAATATAGTATATATATATATATATATATATGGAATAACTCCCTTTGGAGAGGTGCTTTGTAACTTTGCAGAACTTGTTCATGCTTAAACAGCAACATTACACTCTAAAGAAATTTGAAAATGTAAACAAGTATAATAGCACCCCTTTAAACCTTGTATAGGTCCGGCTTCAGTCACGCTCCCACCTGGCAGCTGTGGTTGAGGTCCAACGGTGTGCTCTTGGGAGCAGCAGCGGTGGTGGCGGTCCTATCCCTGACCGTGCTTCTCCTCCTGGGCTCTCACCTGTACCTGGTGTCCCTAAATACCACCACATGGGAGTTCATGTCTCGTCACAGAATCTCTTACCTCAAGCACTGTGGTGTAGACGAAAACCCTTTTGATCGTGGAACCCTGCGCAATCTCTGGGGCTTCTTTTGCATTTGGGAACCAGTGGTTTGGGAGCATATGTATTTCAAGCAAGGCAACGATCCCATTTAATTCCCTGGTAGTCATGACTGCCGTGACAAATAACCCATTAAATGGAAGTTGATGTTTTGGTGCAAATTGCATCTGCTACTACATCTAATCTACTTCTCCTTCCTTGTGAATGACCCATTCCATTTTGAAAGTGATTCTTAAATGCATGAACATTGTAGTTGCAATGATTTTTGATCAAGTGTTATCAAATAGGTTGGAATGATGAGCATTTCTATAAAAGTGTTTTGTAAATACTTTGCCCAGATATTACATTGACAATTCGCCTGTGCTGATTTTGCACATTTTAATAGCAAACGCAGAGCATAAAGCACAACATCACAACAGCATTTTGGAGCTGTATTGTGGTTTCCCATTAATGCAATATGAGATGAGATAATTACAATTTTATATGTTTATTATTTATTATCTTGGCTCCGCTCAAATAGTCTCTTTCATGGTACTAAAAAGCTGTTGGACAAAAGTAATTTAACTAGACAGTCTGTCAGCTTATTTTAATCGCAGCAGATGTTGTAATTCTTACATCAGCAATGATTTTTGTGCAATTATTAAACTTGTGAAATACAGTTAGTTGTATATAATTTTTTTTTTATTAACCCTATTTTAAGACAAATTTAAAAAGTTAATGTGAAAATTTCCTATAGCACTTTATATATCAGTGGTGAAATTTCAATATGCTTGTTATGTGATTTTATAATATAAAATGTACCGGTTTGTCTTTACAATCTACGTTAAATATGAGAAATTAACTAAATTAGAATACAAACATAATCAGTGCAGTAATGTTCAACATTACAGAATGTTTTTTTTTTTTGTGCAAAACTTTATTTTTATATAAACAAGGTATTTCCTATTACACATCAGCAGCTTAAAGAGATAAAGATTTAAGTGCATGTGACACTCCATTGACTGTTAGATTCCGCTCCATTTTGGACCGCCAGAACAGATTAAAGTAATGTTTGGTTGATAAATACAGTACAATGAAATCTAGTGTTTTTTCTTGAACAAACATTAGTTAGAAATAAATAATATACAGGCATAAAAAGCAATAATAGTTTTTTTCTTTTACTTGACTTCAGTTTCTTTTACTTTTGCACTTGAGTGTTTTAAAACTCAATGTTAATGCTGAGATTTCATGAATGATTTGTGCCGTTTTGATCAAAGTTATGCAATTTTTTCCCCCTCTGTAATATTTTGAAACATCAATATTCAATAAACTGAACAACTTGGTCACGTCGTATTTTATTTCTGAAAATACATTCATCCCATTCAAATACATTTACTTTGATATTTTATTATCCTTCATGTGGCTCGTAGAAAATGACAAGTTTCATTTAAATATTTTAGTGTCATTTTGTTCACAGTGTAATCTATCAGTAGTAAAGCACATTGACAATGATGCAATGGTGGCCTGATGTAGTAAAAATAAAATTTAGACAAACATGTTAAATAAGGAACAACATAATCAGCTTCCATCATACATTATGCAGAGAGAAAAATATCAGCTTGGTGAGCGAATGTGCTATCTGTATCATGCTAAGACATCGAGTAGAATATGCCTAGTCTAATTCAACAGTCCTACATTTGTCCAGAGGACGGCTATAAAGAGAAAGGCAGGATTGAACCCTAAAGTCACAAGACGTCTGGAAGTACTGGGTTTGGACAGTTGAGAACTGGTCCAAAATCAACAAGCAACATTTATCTGGGGCACCAATCCTAAATCAAATCCAGATTAGGGACAACCAGAGATCAAAATGTAAGGGTTTAACATGAACATACATCACACAGGCAATGTTGAATGATTGAATGATCTAACACTGAACACACAGTCCCATAGTTACAGCCTGGAACTTAAGGAGCTTAAGATGTATCGCTTGCATCACCACTACATCAGAAATCCTTAAAAACGGCACAGCGTTCAGACGATTATTATCTGTTCAGTAACAGTGCAAGTATATTTTGGCATCATAGTTCATTGTAACAGGAAGACATCTCTTCATTTAAACCGCTGACTAAAAATAAACATCTGCACACGCTAAACATTATAACCTCCCAAAAATAACATTAAATGTACGTTTATAGCTGCATGTATAAATATCAGGGATATGCTGAGCAGATCTGACCTTACTCACAGTGGTGATCGGGTTTGATCACATGGTTTCCTCTTGGTTTTAAAGTCCAGTCTGGACTGTCTTTGGAGTTTAAGCACACATTTGCAGCCAGTTTCACGAAAAGCATACAGCAGCTTTTAAAGGGTGACACAGGGCCAGCTTCACTTGATTCGACTGCACCGAGAGGGAGAGAATAATTGGATAAACAAGACAGAGAGAAAAGAAAGCAGAGATTTGATATGTCACAACCCCTTCCGAGTTTAATAGAGTGGAAGTCAGTGCAAAGCAGAGAAGTCAAAGTCTGCAAAGAACTCCTGCTGCTCGGCGGTGAGGAAGAACGGAGTCTGCGGAGGGGTCAGGACTGGCTTCAGGCGCGTGAACTCCTCGTCAAAGTTACTGACGTCTGCTGGTGCTTTAATTGACGGCAGGAAAGGAGGTTTGACTCTTTTGGCCAACAGGGCTTCCCAGTCTATGCCCTGTGGAGAGGAACGGACTTTTAAAAAGAATGTCTAAAAGAAGCTTCTCAAAGGTAGCCAAAACTATTAGTGACTTAGTGACTGTCACCTGGAAAAACCTGTGTTTCTTCACTTCATTGGCATCTTGGTCTCCTGCACCCAATCGTTTTTCAGGGTTCTTCTGCAACAACTGCAAAGAAAACATACAGATTCAGAGACTGAATTTCAATTTACATTTTTCTATGAGAGGAATGAACTGTTACCTTTTGGACCACGGAGACCGACTCAGGGGACAAAAACCTGGGGTAGCGCACTTCATCATTCACTATGCTGTCAAACACCTCCTCCTCATCATCACCGGGGAATGGAGACTGGCAAGAAGACACAAACATACACTCAGGTTTGGGGTTGTTTTTGAAAGAAGTCTCATTCTCACTAAGGCTGCTTTTATTGGATCAGAAATCAAAAATGTAATATTGTGAAATAATCACAATTTAAAATAACTTTTCCATTTTAATAGATTTTAAAATGTAATTTATTCCTGTGATGGCCAAGCTGAATTGTCAGCAACCATTACTGCAGTCAAATGATCCTTCCGAAATTAGGAGTTAGTGATGCTGTATTAAGAGTCTGAGGACCAGAACTGACCTCTCCCACTAGCATCTCATAGATGAGCACACCCAACCCCCACCAGTCCACTGCACGGGTGTAAGTGCTGTCTGTCAAAACCTCTGGGGCCAGGAACTCTGGGGTTCCACAAAAGGTTGACGTACGATCGCCATGTCCCATACCTAATTGAAGGCAACACTTTTGTGACTCTGCTCAAATAGTTATTTGAGATGAACAAACATTGTTCCACAAGAGATATGGTATTGTTTAAATATACCTTCTTTGCAAAGTCCAAAATCTGCAATTCTCACAAAGCCATCAGAATCCATTAACAGATTGTCCAGCTTTAGGTCCCTGCAAGGAGGAAAGAGAGAAACCATACATGCATTATTATTTCATATATGCATATAATATGGGAATTCGGTAATAGTTGAATAATAGAAGTAGTAATAGTGTAGATACCTATAGACAATCCGGTTTTGGTGCAGAAACTCCAGGCCCAGCAATACACATGCAGAATAAAACCTGCCAGAAAAACCCTCAGTCTATAGTCACAGACAGATGAATGTGCCAATGCTAAAAATATTCAGTGTGAGTCTGAGACAGGGTATCTGCAGGTTTCACCAAGTCAAATGTAAGACTTTTTAAGACCATTATGAATTAAATGTAAAAAAAATGTTTACAAAAGGAAATGCAGAATCACAAAATTACTTGCAAAGCAAATTAATTTATTCAAATTGAACAAAGTATTAGTAAACTTGCACTTCCTCATAGCTCAATCCCACCAGGATTTCACTATATATATAATTTTTTTGTGATTTTTGTGAGATCAAAATGATTTTGTGGTGGTCATTTCCAGAAATTTACAAAAAAAAGGCAGGTCCAGTGGTGTGCTATGCTACCTAGCTTTAATAACATGATTGCTTAGGGTGGGAAATATAACCAAAAAGTAAACCTCAGCAATAAGCAATTGCTTAATATATGTAAAAAATTCTCAAGTAATTAAGTAATCATGTAAATGGTCAGTAATAAAATAAGAACTTATAAACAAATGACAATAGGACAAATAAATACAACATAAATATACAGATACAAACAATGCTTTAAGTTAAGTTTCAAGTGCTTTAAGTTAACTCCATGAAAGTTTCTCAGGCAGTGCGAGCCTCAACAACAGCGCGACACTGATACCAGAAATACACTATCCATTATCTTTCACTGAATGTAATAAAATCAGAAGAATCATTCTCGAGATATGATGCTGCCATTTGTGTAAACTTGCATGAACCCATTTAAACTAGTTAGGATGCTGGTCAGCTAGCTGTAGTTCGACTGGATTCTGCCACCGCAATTCTCTCTGATGACGACGCAGTAACTAACGTTACAGCGGGGGGAAAATCTGCGGTTTGTCCAATGATAACAGTCACAGTCCGTCAGACTGGAGAAATTTTCCCGGTAATGTGACCAAAAATATTTAAGACCCATCGTATCTGAATTTAAGACATTAAGACTTTTTAAGGCCTTATTTAAGGAAAACCGTATTTAAGACTTAACGACCCACGGACACCCTGTGAGAACGTGAACAAGTGTAGCACTTATGTAAATGTTCTGTAATTAAACACTGTGTGTGTGTGTGTGTACATTGAGAGGTCCAAACATCCCCACAAACATAGTAAAATGTGAAAATTTTGACATTGTGAGGCTATTTGGTCAGGCCCCACGAGGAAAAGAGCTTATAAAATCATTATAAATGATGTTTTGTAAAAATCTGTGATGGGTAGGTTTAGTGTAGGGGGATAGAATATACAGTTTGTACAGTAAAACATGGAAACCAGCATGTGTGTGTGTTTACCTAGCCTGCCGTTCAGAGAAGATGCTGTTGTGGATGTGGGTCATCAGGTCTCCTCCAGGTGAATATTCCATCACAAAGCACACATGGTCAGGTGTCTGGAAGCACCCATATAGGTTCACCAAGAAAGGATGACGGGACACATTGATGGTCTCAAAAATCCTCTTTTCACACATTAAACTATAAAAGGAATACAATGAATTCACAATATAATACAAGCTGTTATAATACAGTTGGAGGTGTCCACTAAATCAGAGCTTTAAAACATTTCAATTCTAAGAACTTAGAAAATAATGATACCCTTACAAGCATCCCCTTCCTAAAATATAAAAGGCAGCTATATATTTTCATGTATACATTACAGACCCATTTATACGGTGTAAAAAAGGTGATCTCATAAAAACAAGTTTCCAGAATTAAATGTCTCTTGTATTAAATAAATTGATAAATATTTTTAGGCTTTATTTACTTTTTATTTATTTATTTATTTATTTTTTACAACAAATATAAAACACTACTTAATAAAATGTGAATTCATGTAAATGGAAATTTATTTGTATAGCAGTTTGCACAATAAATATCAAAAGACTACAAATTATCCATATCCCATTCATGGTGCTATTTGCACAGGAAGACATTCCCAACACAGGGATACAGAACCTCACCTGTCCACTTCATCCCGAGTCACAACGTCCCCTTTCTTCAGAGCTTTGATGGCATATAGTTTCCCAGTTCTCTTGAACTCAGCCAGCAGGACCTTCAATGAAAGACAATAAGATAGCGTCAACGCCACCCTCCAGAATCATCCGATTACAGTACTGAAGGACAGCTGTGGTTTCACCTTTCCAAAGTGCCCTCTTCCTAAAACAGAAATGCAGTTGAAGTCATCCATCTGAATCCCCTCTTTCCTCCTATGAAACAGGATATATACACAACATACAGTGAGAGTTGAAACTGAGAAAAAAAAGAGCAATCGGGGAAAAAAGAAAGATACAAACAATGTGAGAGGGGTTACATGTTGAAATTTAAGACTTAAAGTAAGGGATCTTCCAAAACCCCTAATCTTGGATATAAGCAATAATGATAGCACTTATAAATAACATATTGACTTACTGAGGAGTAGGTTGGGATACAGGCCTGCCTTTGAGAACTTTCTGATCCTCAGAGGAATTCACTCTGGTAGAAGTCTGGGAAACAATTACGACTTTAACCAGAGCAATATAGAACTACAAATTAAAAGCAAGTGTTTGTCCACAAGACGTACCCCAAAAAGTGATTCGTCAGTTGTAGGATTCTTTGCCAAGTGGAGGCGCGGGGGCTTGGCGGGACGCTCCTCACTGAAATTCAGTTTAACAACTGCTGATTCTCTGTGATATAAACAGCCACAACACAGAAAGAGAATGACATTTCACACTGATTAATGTACATATTTTTGAACAAATCTGACTCGACCAAAACCCCAGGGACATCTGTCCATGTCTCACCCAGAGGAAGGGGGCGTGGACACAGATGGAGGGGATGTGGGTTCAGAGCCGGGCAGCGGAGGGCTCAGGGCGGTGACGGTGCTGTTGCAGGGGGGCAGCACGCTCATCATTAGACGGCCCCAAGTGGCAAAGTTCATATTCATCTGCGCTGCCCGCAGGAAATTTTTCCCTGAAAGAAGCATTAAATCAGCTATTTAATATACAAATAAAATATTACTCTGAAACATTATTCTTAAACACAGCACTACATCATAATTTCATGTTAATAGCTCCATAATGTCACTTTATAGTTTTGAAGCATTCAAGTGATTATGAGAGAGATTATGACAATCACTTATGAGTACCAGACCCTCTGGGAGAAGGACAACACTTTTGAAAATGTGAGGTCAAGCACACCTTTTTCTTTTGGGAAAATCCGTTTCTGTCGTTGTAGTTTAGGATGCCGCTCAATGACAGGATTGATGAATCTCACCTGAAACAAAACCGCACTATTAATAGTTGACTATATGCATTAGGTTACTGCATTAAGCTCTGCAGAAAGTCCTAAACTAAATACATAGCAGCTCTAAATTGTACTACACTCGGCTCTATTTTGTAGCATGATTTAGCACTAGGATGAAGGCGTTGAGAGGTTCTCTCACCTCCGTGAACAGCGTGCCCTGTGGCTCTAAATAAAGACACATGCCGTGCCGCTGGTTGTCTAGGAAGTCTTCTAAACGCAGGAACTTCACGGCACACAGGGACCTCCAGTCTCGCCAGTACACTGCAATCTCCAGCTCCCGAGACTAGGGGTTGAAGGTCATGTAAGAGGCAGAAAAAAAAAAAAACAACCACACATACTCAGATATCAACTGTAGTTGTAGCTCTTGCCTCTTTACACCTCATAATGGTCCTCACATTGACTTACACTACCATTCAAAAGATTTGTCTCTTATGCTCACCAGGGCTGCATTTATTTTATTAAAAACTGTAAAAAGTAATAGTGAAATATTACAATTTAAAATTACTTTTTCCATTTTAAAATGTATTCCTGTGATGGCAAAGCTGACTTTTCAGCAGCAGTACTCCAATGTCACATGATCCTTCAGAAATAATTCATTTGCTGATTTAGTGCTCAAGAAACATTTCTGATTATTATATTATCAATGTTAAAAATAGTTGCGCTGCTTAACATTTTTGTGGAAATCGTGATACATTTTTTGGATTTAATGACAAATAGAAAGTTTAAAAGAACAACACTTATCTGACATAGGAATTGTAAATGTATAAATGTCACTTTTGATCAATTTAATACATGCTGGCTGAATAAAATAATTTCTTTAAAAAAAAAAAAAATAATAATTCTTACAGACCTACAAACTTTGAAATGGTAGTGTATGTTCACTGACATGGTAAAATAAAAGTTCTGCCAATTACAACTGATTAAAACTGATACATGCCTTTTAAGGATTGTACTATTAATAAAAAGCAGTTTGATCTGAGCTTTTTTTTGCCACTGAGATACATCAAAATGTACATGCTAAGAAGTCAGAAAAACCTAACTTAGTGTCTAAGACAATCAAAACTTCAAATACAGGTCCAGCATTCATCAAACTGATTTAAAGCACAACCTTTGAAAGAAAAACTGCAACAGTAATCCAGAAATAATGAAAGAAGTTCTCATTTTCCACCGGTACAGCTGAATCAGCTTGGAGAAAGCTGCAGGCTGACTTGGCCAGTATGTCCAAAGGGTGAGCAAAAGATTACACTAATGTTGCGAGATTAGTTTGGATTACTCTGGAGACGGCTGATTGCACTCTGGGAGCAAAGCGGTGCCTGGGATGACTGACAGTTATAAATTGCAAGCTATAAAAGCACTCAGACCAGAAGTTTGATATCCATTAAGGGTGAGCTCCTGATCTGAATTTATTTACTAGATAGGTCTATGAAATATGCAGTAGAATTTGTTGGCACTGACCCGTTCGAGTTCAATGCTAAAGCTTTGATTCCAGGCCTCCTTGCTCAGCAGCCGCCAATTTGTGCGACCAACTATCTTGTTATCCACCTTCAATACAGCACTGATCTCAGCTGAGAGAAAACACATAAAAAGGATGAAAACAATTAAAGCAGCATTTTACTGGAGAAAAATACTTACATAATTCATTAAAAACTGTCACATAAGAATTAATTAATTTGATTTCTAATGACTAAGTGAAAAAAGTTTATTTTAACTATTTTAGACTCTTTGGACAATATAGGAAAATACAGATTCCTTCAGTCACTCTTCACAGTGAGACAGAGATTACTGTGAAATCCATTATATATATTTCACTCTGCGACCCCTGAGAGACTTACATGAGAGCTCGTCAGTCTTGGTGGTCTTGCCGTTGGTGCTGCGGGTGGAGAGGCCAGTTCTCATCCTTAGTGATTTGGACTCAGAGGGACTTCCAGGGGCGGAGGACAAGTTGCTTACCCGACAGCGGCCTGGAACTGACTCCAGCAGGTCCTGACAACCCATCAGCCTGACCTCCAGTCGCCCTGAAAACACATGCATGCAGGTTTTGCACAATACAGCAGCCATATGTATACATCACACAAAAACAACCTGCACAAAACCAAAGATTAACATACATTCAATTTTCATTGCCTCTATACTTTGCACAATGATACCAATCAGAAGTGCAAATATGAATATAAAATGTGAATAAAATTGTTATGAGACAAGCCCTATGGCAAGTATAATTAAGCGTAAGTGGGTAATAATGAGCCACATCAGACTGAGCAAAGTGACCAGTACAGTTAAACAAGTCTCTTATGCTCACCAAGGCTGAATTTATTTTATAATACAGTAAGAGCAATATTGTGAAATATTACAATTTTGAAGAACTGTTTTCTACTATAATGTATTTTAAAATGTAATTTATTCCTGTAATGACAGCATCATTACACCAGTCTTCAGTGTCATATGATCCTTCAGAAATTATTTCTGTCTTTACTGTCAATTTAATGCATCCTTACTGAATAAAAATCAGTTTTGAAACAAAACAGCTTTCTTTGTCAGCTTTTTCTCTTTTCAAATATCCAACTATTCATCACCTGTAGGAGGGCCTTCTGGCCAAAAACTCATTGTGGCATCAGAACTATATTTATCTTGACATCGTAACACCATAAACCTTCCTGCTAACTTTCAACTGTGTCAATACCTGTCAGACTGGCGGGTTTGAAGAGTGAAGAGGACGCTGAGGACGAAGAGCGCAGGCGATCTCTATGCAAGCCAACAACAGGCGAGGACCCCACTGTCAGCTCCTCTTTAATGGCAGCTCGTTTGGGATGATCATGTGGAAGTTCTCCAAGCCGCTGCTCCAGAGACAAGCGTAAAAGGTCCAGTTTCTGAGAGGACTCCTGCAAACGGGCCTGAGCCTGGACACAGAAAAACCTGCTCAAAAATACGAAAGAGGCTCAGAGCTAACAGATGTGAGCTACATTTATGAATGACAGTAGAGTAAAACAAGGCCACTGACAGTATATACAGTATATGTTATATTTTCTATATCAGAAATGTAATAATCCAAATGCAGTCTGAATTAAACTCTAAAACTGCAGCACAAAAATATCCAGACAAAAATATCAATATAGAAGCCAATGGCTCCTTTAAGGAAAAAAGTTAGGCGCCAAATAATTTTTTCAAGTGCCACAAAAGAATAAATGCGTTTTAATTTTTCACATGCAATTATATGGGAGGTGTTGAAGAGTTTATGAGCATTAAATGGCTTTTCTGAGGTAAATTTGACGTTACGTGACATGATTGTTCTTAAGCGGTTTTATACAAGCTCTTTCTAAAGTCGAAATGCTGATTGAGCGATCTGTCAGGCCACATTAAAGAGCGCCAAAAAGTTTAAAGTTTGTTAATTGTTTACTAAAATTAACAGACAAGTTAAAAGTGACATATTAAAGGTGACAGTTAAGTACAAATCTTCCTGCGATTATGGATGGCTGCGCTACAATTACAGGGCTCTCAAAATTTCAAAATCGCTGGTAGCCCTTCAGGCAGGCACTCTTCAGATTTTGGTAGTCCGAAATTAATTTAACTAGCCCGAATAAAAAAATTTTTTTTATTATGTAGAAAACTGAATAGGAGTCGAAACAATCAAAACCATTTTCAAAATCACAAATATCAACAATGGTATATAAAATAATCAAATCACATTTTGTTATACATTTGGTTCTACCTGAACTGAAATGTCTATGAATTTCTGTCTTGACCAGTCTTTTTTGCCTGTGTAGAACTGAAACACCAACTTAAATCTATGCGCCTCTTATCATTTTAACACACACACACAGCGACTTCCGCAGTTTTCTCCACTGTAGGCTTATAGGCTTCATTCATTTATTGTCATATACATAGAGTGCTTCACCGCCGTTAAACATCACAAAGGCTACCTAAAACTTGATTTGTCTTGTTAAACCATTTCACTAAAACGCTCCCACATGTAACTTGACTTTCCTTCGTTTTGTTTTTAATTTGGTAAATTCTGCAAATTAGTACCTGAAGGAAGAAGAAGAAAAAAAAGTTAATTATTATGTTGGAAAATTCTTATCAGAATAATTTCTGTTAAGTTAGTGTCTTTTAGGTCAAACTTAAGTTATTAAGCAATATCTCATGTTTTCCTTTGTGTTTTATATACCGTCCACTAGGAGGTGTTCTAAGCATTGTTATCTTTGAGCCTGAGTTCAGGCAGTAACAGAAAACAGCGAAAATTAAAATAACTGGAATAAGAATCCATATCAGTATCAATTATCAATTAAAAACGAGAATTGTTACCGATTAGTTGGCGTCCACACAGCTGTCATGTTTATCTGTTGTGGTTAACCACGAAATAGACTCATTGCCTTCCAGCACTTTTACCGTTGTAGTCGCAGTCTGGAGCCCTGAACTGGCATTTTTAAAGTTATGACAAGTGATGCACTATATATCGGCAGATATATGTTAATTTTTTTGTTATCGTTATCAGCCCGATAAGAAAATTATTAAAGATATATTAAAGCCAATAAATAAATGTATTATTTCCTTCAGCTGAGACACTACTGATGCGCACTGTTTGCCATGATTGTTTTGAATTGCTTGAAATATGATTGGAATCATTGTAAATCTTTATATTTCCATGATTCTGCATGCACGCCGGATAAGTGTCAGTCTAAGTAAGTGTAATATTGGTCAGCGTAAGATAAACCAAAACTTACGACAGTTGAGAAAAGATCCATGGGTGGAGTGTTTGTTATTAGTTTGTGAGTTAGACGGTAACAAAAACAAGTAATCAGAGTCTGATATTGATCTAAATAAATATAGATAGGCCTATAATTTAATACGCGTTTAGTGGTTCTCATATGGTCTTAGTATTTCTTAATTTTATAGAACTATGTAATAAGAAATAAAAAAAAATGTTTTACAGTGAAAATGCATTTCTTCTTGAGATGCCAGAATGTTCTGTTAAAGTATTTGACTTGACGTAGGCACATTATTAATATAGTATCTACATACCTAAATTACTGCATTGTAAAGAGCTAATGTCAAGGTCCAGCACACTGGTGCCAGTTTCATAATGCATTTCGGAATGGTAGGTGTCACTTTATAATGGTTTGTGGCATTTTCTCTAATACTAGTTTACAATTATATGAAATACATGATTGGTAAGTGTCAATTTGTGATGGCACATTCCCCTGCTAGTTGGTACCACTTTAATTAGAACATTTCACTTTTTTAGTTTTGGCCACCAGAAAAAGATTTTATTTCAAATGACATAGATGAACTGTCAATCCTATGCAAGTTATCAAAACAACTGTGTATTTACAATATGTATTTAAATACATTGTACAAATTATAAAAATGAAACTTATAATAATAAATATAGCTGCAAGCAGCCATTATCGGGGCCAAGCAGAATAAGACAAAAAGACATTACAACATTGCTGAGAGTGTAAGACAAACTCATTTTGTTACTGAGTTATAGACATATATATAAATAACAACATAAAAAATTACCCATACCAAGTTTCGTAACAATCCGTTTATGCGTTTAGCATTTTAGCACAAAATTCAAAATGGCCAACAGCCAAAATAGCCGTTATGGTAAAACTGGATATCATTCAAATCGGCATGTCGCCCCGAATCTAACGAGAATTTATGATTTTTGGACAAACCCATCACAAGTCAAGCAAAAAAAAAAAGTATCTCCAGACCAGTAGGTGGCGCTGCGCCAAAACGCTGCATGTTGCCTCAGGTCATGCTTGTGAGGACATGTACCAAGTTTGGTTTGAATACGATAAAGCGTTGCGATGTCGTCTGAGGTCTTTACTACCTTTCTGGGCCTTGAAAGTGTTCATTAAATAGCTGTCTATGGAGGGGGTCTGAGAGCTCTCAAAGTTTTCATATCAGTGCATCCCTAGTTATGAAAGGATTGTATTCTGTTTTAATACAAGTTAAGTGAAGTGATTGTAAATACTTCTAAAATGGTCTTCTAAAATGCAGTATAAATCGCAAAATTTCTCACTTTATCACTCACAGTAGACTATCTTGTCTTAGTGACAAATCATGTGCTTCAAGGTCAAACATGCATGGCTGAGCAACGCTGCATGTACATGCTCAATTCTCAAGAGTGAATCAAAATACTTCCAAAAACCACTTCCAGGTCTATCACCGTTACTAATTCACATGCATAGATATTAGCCACTATATATCATTATTTAAAGTGCCCCATTATGCTTTTTCGGATATTGCCTTTTTGGTTTGTATTGTCAACATATCAGAAGATGTTATTTTCTGAGCTGCGAAAGCAAATACATTTTGCATGCACTTCCAAAGGATGAGGATTCAGGCTCGAATTGATACTGTAAAACCAACTCTGTTACTGTTTGCATCACTGTGTACAAGTGCTAAGAAAGCCTCTGAAGCTGAAATAATGGCCACTTCGTTTTCCGAACTATGCTATAAGTGGTAGACCAATCGAAGCGCGCGCACACTAAAAGCCTGACACACAACACGAGTACTGATCTAAGATCACTTTTGAGTCTTATTGTGCTTAAACCAGGGGTGTCAAACATACGGCCCGCAGGCTGAATAAGGCCCACAAAGGTGTCCAATCTGGCCCGGAGGATGATTTGAAATATTTCTAAAAAAAATAGAGATGCACTAGTCCACCGGCACCGGCCATAAATCCGAATGTTTTTTAGATTTATTTTGGCTAATCTCTATTCCAGACTTGCAAACAAACTGCTTTGCAATCATTTACCAAAATGTAATTTCATTTGTTTGGAAATATTACAAAGTCTGTAAACAGGACGTTAACACAGACACACGCTGAATACGGACGCAAAGAGGTGAACAGACGTGCCAGCAGAGAAAATACTGTACCAGGCAGAGATTATCTAGGAAGAAATATATAAATATTCAATTGGGGTTTATATGAATGCATCTCTAAAAACAACTGACTGTCTTCAGAAAATTGATGACATTTTATTTTCCTCTATATATGTATATGTCGGTACTTCCACCTACATCCGACATGATGGCGTCATACATCGTGAAGAAGCAGAACACCGAAGTAGAGCAGTTTTTGTGGTTAAAAAGTATATAAATGTTTTTTTTTTTAGAAAATGACTGATGGTTTCGCTAGATTAGACCCTATTCCACGGCTGGGATTGAGCCTCTGAAGCCCTTCGAAGTCCTTTGAAACTGCATTGATTTGGACCTTCAAACCATTGGTTGCCATTGAAGTCCATTATGTGGAGAAAAATCCTGGAACGTTTTCCTCAAACTTAATTTCTTTTCGACTGAAGAAAGAAAGACATGAACATCTTGGATGAGATGGGGTGAGTAAATTATCAGGAAATTTTCATTTTGTCGTTTATAACTTAAGTGAAATGTAAAATGTTTGTATACGTGTAAGTATATTATGATACTCGTGTGTATCAGTATATTAGATCTGTGCATTAGGTCTTAAGTGACAGCAGCCTAATATACTGCTGTCACTTTAGACAGCAGTATATTATTAATCATTAGTTTTTTAAACCAGAATACTTAAAAACGCATGCAAACAATAAGCTTTCGTAACTGCGTAGCACAGCGACGTCATGTGAGCATAGACGATAGTCCAAAATCTCTACCGGTTGACAAATTTCTACTGGTTAGTCGGGTCTACTGGTATATCGCCCACCCCTAAATCAGTGTATATTTAATTAATACAATGAAGTCTATGTAGTTTTATATTTTTTACATTTATTTCATTTCTAAATTGAATGCTATTGTTAAATACACCTACTCCATCTGAAAAAAATTAAAGCACTGTTTATTTCATTTGTACCTTATACTGTATTTGTCCTATAATAATGTAATTTGCATCTTGTTCTTATTTTTAATAAAGATAAAAATCACAAAATAAAATAAAAGTGAAATAAGATTTTGGTTCTATCGCCCACCCTGACTTGCAAAATAGGTGAAAAAGAATATTGAATAGAATACATGAATAAATTAAATAATAAATGAATAAATAAATTAAAAGAATACATTAAAAAGAATAGTGATAAGATTATGGATTGTGATGCTGCCTGAAAAAAAAATAAATCATGATATAATTTTTTGCCATATTGCCCACCCCTAACTTTAATGTTTTGGCTTTTTTCTTACAATAAAAGCTAATGAGCTCCAATGGGTTTTTAGTTCCCAACATTCTACAAAATATATTATTTTTATATTTCACAGAAGAAGAAAGTCATACAGGTTTGAAACCACATGAAGGTGAGTAAATGACAGAATTATCATTTTTGGGTGGAGCGTCACTTTATCTGTTGTTCCCCGACAGTCAGTGCATTCAGAATGAGTCATGCATGCGTGTTGGTTTCTGAAAAGCCTTTACATTAAGTCTAATATATACACAATTACCTCTGCTAGAGCACGTCGGTCCTGCACTTTGCGTACTCCAAGCTGCTTGACAACATTTTTGGCACCTTCTGCCACGGCTGCCTCAATCCTCAGATGGTGCCTGAGCTCCTCTACCCGCAGCTCAAGTGGACTAATAGTTTCAGAAGGGCGACCTGCACAAAAAAAAAAAAATACATATAATAATAATAAAATATATAAATATATATTCCATTACTGTTTTATGATTCACTAACAAAAGTAATAAAATAATAAATGTTTATTGTTTAATAGATATTTAACAAAAGGTTATTTTATCACAAAAACCAAGTATTTAATTAAAAATGTGCAGTGAAAGTAACAATTAATTTCTATATAAAACATGAGTAAAAAAAATATTGGTTAAAAGGAACACGCCGACTTTTTGGGACTTAAGCTTATTCACCGTATCCCCCAGAGTTAGATAAGTCCATACATACCTTTTTTATCTCAGTGCGTGCCATAACTCTGTCTGACGCACCCACCACTAGCCTAGCTTAGCACAAAGACTGGAGGTAAACGGCTCCAGCTAGCCTACTGCTTAAGGAATCTTACACTGGTTCAAACTAGGCTATTGTACGGTGTATATGTTTGATTTATGTTAAAGTGCTTGGGACATGTCTTTTAATCATGAGACTTTTGTTTTTGTAATCAGGCTCACAAATAATAATCAAAATTTGAATTGGGTGCAGCAGCGCAATGATATTACGCAGCACTTGAAAATAGGCTAACTTCACCATAACCAACGTGACAACCTGCTTGCACAGAGAGCATGCTGGGGACTATTTTCAGGCGCTGCGTAATATCATTGTGCCGCTGCACCCATGGTATGGCAGCAAAGTTCCTGGATTATTACGCAGGAATGAAAGTATAGTCCCTAGCTATATCGGTCTAGAAAATTCAAAACTTTTCATTTTCCATCGGTCTTAGTACACGATGTAACTATACACATCACAACATGTAAATAGGAAAATGTTGGTGTTATTTTGTCACTTATTGAGCAGTAGGCTAGCTGGAGCCGGTTACCTCCAGTCTTTGTGCTAAGCTAGGCTAGCGGTGGGTGCGTCAGACAGAGTTTTGGCACGCACAGAGATGAAAATGGTATGTATGGACTAGGGGTGACCCTGAATAGTCGAAGATTCGATGCATCGATATGCGGAGCCTGATTCGACCACCGATCTTACAGTCGAATCTTCAAGGTTATTATGAAACGAGGATCATACCATTTTGGCAATATGGGGGTGCTCAATGTCTAATTTCACACAGAACTACTGGTTTTGTACAGTTATATTAAGTTATATACAGCCTTTAATTATGATAATGCTGTAAAAAAAAAACGTGAAAAGAAAGAGGAGTTCAATAAATATTTTTAACGTGTATGTGTGTGAATAAATTCAACCACCCCTGTGACAGATTTAAGTTTGTCCAGGGCCACAAAGAGATTCCACAGCATCCCATCTACTTCCACACCATCAGAAAGAATTTTCTCCAGGGCTGGATTTATTATCAGTAAAACCAGGAGCGCACTGCTGCCGGCCAACGTTAACAAGTTGGTTCTCCTCGCACACAATTTGAAAAGACTCAAATGCACACAAGCAGAGTGAAAGACTGGTTTTCGATAGGGTAGGGTAAAAGTGTTTTCAAACATTTCAGCCGTTTCTAATTTTAATTTGCTGTGAACATGTTTAGCTAAAAAACTGCCAATTTAGCGTTTATTGTTGTTTCGGCAGTTAAAAAGAGAAAGTTCACAATTATATATAATAATAATTTATTTATTTTTATTTTATTTATTGATCACTCAGGGTTACCTAATTTAACTGTGGCTTGTGTTTTTTTTTTTTTTATATATGTTCACCTACACTTTGGCATTTTGCACACGTTTATTATGCTCCCTGTGACTTGATTCTGACTTCATTTCGTTTTTATTTATTTTGTATTATTAGAAATGTATATTCCGTTCTAATTTAATTCTGTAAATGAATGCTTTTTATTGTTTTTCGTTGTGTCGATGTTGCGCTGCACTGAAAGCATGCTGGCACAGGCAATTTTGCCGATTTAATTTAATTTCGCAAAATGTGAAATGCAAATCCTGTCTACAGTCAGTGTGTTCTTTTCCTCTCTAGGCAGGTATTTTTTTTAGGTTTATTTATCAAAATATTCTTTTATATATTTGTGTGATGTTCTGTATTTCGATCGCGGCTTTAAAATGTTATGAGAAAACGTTTTACGAATGTTTATCCACCACATTACCTTTTATTTAAACCTAAATAAGAAAGCCATTGTCAGTTCGTCTGTCAGTTGGCAGGCAGTTTTGGTCACTTTATTAAAAGTTGTTGCTGTGTGCAATGTGTAAAATAAAAATAGTGTTACCCTCCTGCTGACTACCTAGTGTCATGCCCCTCCCAACCCATTCACACACACATAGATGATTCGACTATCAGTCGACTATAGAAAGATTCAACAATTCTGATTCGAATGTGTAAATCCTTAGTCGGGGACACCCCTAGTATGGACTAATCTAACTCTGGGCGATACGGTGAATAAGCTAAAGTCCCAAAAAGTCGGCGTGTTCCTTTAACACATTCTAATCCGGTCTGTTTTATGCACATCAAATCAACTAGAAGGGAGTATCACAAAACAACAAAAATATATCACCCTCTGTATAATCAACAGTGTAGACAGCATCTATTAAAAAGGAAAACATTGATTTCAGTCATGTCATGCCACTAGCTTCCAATGCATTCACTGGTGGTGAATGCTAGCTACTACCTGATAAAATATTCAAATACTGTAAAAGGAATGAAAACCAAAGTCAATACTGAAAGGTTACCCCAATGCAAATATGACATTTAAGCTTAAATTTTAAAATATATAAATATGTCCTGGGAAAAATAGATCCAATTCTTTCAAAGCAACTCATCTAATAAGATGAGTGATGCTGCTGTATTGCTGATGTCAAGGCTGTGATGGCTGTCTGAATACTTGTTGCAGCAGAGATTTGGTTCAACACAACCGGTTCCTTTTTGATTATTATTTTGAGAATTTGGTTTGAAAGTTTAAAGGTCAATGTCATTGTAAAAAAAAAAAAAAACTTTTTTTTCCAAGGAACTTGCAACCCTCCTGCAATACACTTGCTCTGCCATACAGAAACTCTGCCATAGACTATGATTTTGTTCATCCTTAACATCCAAAATCCATAATAATCATAATTTCATACATTTCATATTCTTTATAGATTGAAAATGTTTGCTTACCCTCTGGCTGTGTGGTCTCCCGCTCTCCTTCTCTGGCCTGGGTGACTTTGACAATCTGCATGCGGAGCAGCTCGATTTTCGTCTTGCTATCCTGCAGCATCTGCTGGGCTGTAGACAACATCTTCCGATCCTGGGGAGTGAAAAAAATACAATAGATCAATAAATAAATCTTGCAACTGCATAAAAAAAATAAAATAAAATAAAAAAAACAGTAAAGACACTGTCTCAAGAAAATAAATAACATAAATAATCAGGGACTACAAAGACAGAAATATGAAGAAATCCAAGATCAATGTTTCCCACACATTTTGACCAATTAAATATCATGATTTTTTTCTATGACCCTTCCAGTATATTATCATTATAATGCTCATTAAAAACAATTATAGAGATTTCCGGGGCAGTTTTCCCATTTCTGTCAGGTATGACACAGTATGGCCAATGAATACCTATCCCTTTCTAGCCAATGAGATACTTTAAAGCAGAATAGAACTGTAAAATGTGTATTATTCGCTATAGAAATGTATGACTTTTACAGAATCAAAAATGTCCTGATATTTCCAGAGAATGTGTTTGCCATGACCATGGGAACCCTGTAATATGCAGACACAACAACCATTCATATGTCCCAAAACACTGTAAACACTGTGGTGCTATCAAAACATTATTCTGTTTGTTCGAACGTCCCAACCAGCCTGACAAAAACAAAAGGGGAGTGTTTGAGAAACCAGTCAGTCATTTTTGCCATTCCATTTAATGATATTATTAGCAGAAAAACCACACTAGAGCTTTAAGCTGAGCTTCTCTAATATGAGAAATTCCCATAAAGACCAACAGGCCAAAAGTGCAGCAGTCTTCATTAAACTCTTCTCTTACTCATCATGAGAAGCAGCCAGGTGTACACCACACCCAAACATACTCAAAGATCAAACACTGACTGTGCAATTTTCGCCCCAGAGCTTTAGGAGCCGTGATGTTAGAGTCATAATAGCGCAACAGAGCTATATAGCCTGAAATGCAGCAGCTACATTATACAAATGAATGAGAAACACTCACTGATTGCGATGCCCAACACAGCCTCGTAAAGACCCAGTGTAAACAATGTTGCAACATGAAACGTGACCTTTTCTGAAACCAGCAGAAAAGACCCATTCAAGAGATAAAGGAAGAATGAAACCATACCGTCCATAGCGCTCTCCCCCTCTCAATGCAGCTCAAGAGGTCATCGGTCATGTTTTGTGAACTTTCAGATGGCTGTTTGACATCCCCTTGCTCTTCCTTGACCCCCATCAGACGTTCCCTCCTGATGTGTTTTTCTCTCCATCCTCAAAACTGCTCATGTCAGTTTATCCTGTATAGCAGACACTGAGCCTCACACATAGCTGATCAAGGATCAGTATCCGAGAAGCCACTCCATTCTTTCTTCTTATTGTTCTACTGTCCTTGCATCTCGCTCGCTCACTCACTACTCCTCCTCCTCCCTCCCCTTTTTACATTTTTTCTTTCTGCCTCTCTCTTTCTCTCTCTCTCCCCCCTTTACAGATTTTCTTCCACAGGAGTTAGCCACCTCTAACTGCTGCTGCTGCCGTGCCCTGCCTGGCTGGCCCAAACACGAATGCTTCGGCATTGGTCGGCACAAAGTCACATGGGCTGCTGCTGTCGCCAGGCCTAGGACCGGAGAAACCAAATCAGTACCAGCAAGCTCTTCCATTTCAGACTAAAAAGAGAGGATGTTTTAGTGTGCGACTGAGTGTCTGAGCGTGTGTGTGAGATCAAGGCTCAGTACTCAAGCTGTCTGAATCCAGCACAGACATAAATCACAGAGCTGCCAGCACACAGTGTTCTCAGCCAGACGCCGCAGCATTATTGGAGCCCTGTCTGATAAAAACGCACAGACTCAAAGAATAAGTAGTAAATACACTCACGGCTAGCTAGAGGTCATGGGACTATCACTCTAAAAGGGTTATAAAGAATGGGGGCTGGGAATTGGGACCTCCTTTGTGTGCATATTATCATATTTCATAGCATTTTGGCAGTAACCCAAACTGATTTAAAAACACACAGTGGGGGGCGTGGTTAATCATCTCCAAGAAGCATAGGAGATAAAAAGAGGCCGTGAGGGGAAATCCTCACCTTGACAGAACTGTTGGTGTAAGTCTGGATGATGTTCTCAGCACCTTGTTTTACTTTGAGCTCCATGGTAAGCTGTTTTTTCAAAGTACGGACACGGCTGCCCAAGGGTGATGTGACCTCTTCCCAATGGCAAGGATCTGGAGAGGTGGCATCAACTGAGAAAACAAGAGTTTTCATAGATTTATTATATAATAAACAGCAAATGAGACAAAGACAAAAAATTCTGCACTTTATAAAGACAGAAATGCGATTCGGTTAGCTATTTTCCTGATATTAAAATTTGTTCAAAGGGGTGTACAGACTAAAAGGTTGCAATTTTTTTTTTTTACTCATTCAGCAAGGTCACATTAAATTGATAACAGTATTGACCATGACAGTAAAGATATTTATACTGTTAAAAAATATTTCTATTTCAAATCATTTTTTATTCATCCAAGAACCTTGAAAAAAAACTGCATCAAGGTTTCTACAAAAATATTAAGCAGCACAATGGTTTTCAACGTTGATAATAAGAATGTTCTTTGCTGTTGTTGGCAAGGAAGGCCATTATGAACAAATGGGTTGGAGATAGCCCTCCATTTTATAGGGATTGGCTAGCTAGTAGCTATGATAAAGGATCTTATATCTTTAGAAAAACTTAGACTCCATCTTATGGGCAAACTTACATAATTTAATAAAATGTGGAAAGAGCCATTGAAATCTCTTGGGATAAGTGAAGATTCCAGCATGTACCCATAATGGGACAATTGTAGTATAAATATAGGTTTCATTAGTTAACATGAACTAATATTGAACTGCACTTCTACAGCATTTATTTATCTTTGTTAATGTTAATTTCAACATTTACTAATACATCATTAAAATCAAAAGTTGTATTTGTTAACATTAGTTAATGCACTGTGAATTAACATGAACAAACAATGAACAGCTGTATTTGTATTAACTACGTTAACAAAGATTAAAGGGGGGGGTCTAATGCGATTTCATGCATTCTGACTCATTTACACTGTTAAAGAGTTGGATGCTCATGCTAAACATGGACAAAATTTAAAGAAATGAGTTGGACGTATGACGGAGTATTTCTGTTTTTTTTTTCGATTATGGCCATGTATTATGTCAAAATGGGTGGAAATCCTTGTATGGGCACTTCTCCCGGATGAGCGGGTACGGGAGCCGTCAGCAGCGCTTAGTTTTTAGACCACAAAATCAACAATGTCACTAAAGAAGTGTGTTTCTGGTTGTGAGGGAAAGATAACCTTGTTCAGCTTCCCAAATAACCCAGCGTTAAACAGTGGATGCAGTTTGTTTTCCTGGTTTGTGTGCAAGACGCTGGTTGTTTTTGATTGATGTGGTCATGGATAAAGCTGCTGTCCATAACTTTTTTTGTGTTCAAGATTTACAAAAATTATATAATGACAAATGTACAACATGAATCCATTTTCCAAACAGTGTTTTTGTCTTACCCTGAATCATTATGGTACACTTATAATAAGTGTTTATATTGGGACTATTTCAGATCGGTCTAGTAGGAACCCCTGCGGAGGAGCAAAGTCCCTGCGTGACTCGCCACAGACAAACAGAGAAGTAAAAAGAGCGCAAAAAGTTACGGACTGCAGCTTTAAAATATATATTTAAAAAATCAGCATATTATGTTACTGAAGAGACTGGGGTAATGGCTGCTGAAAATTCAGCTTTGCTATTGCAGGAATAAATTACATTTAAAAAGATATTTTAAATTGTAATAATATTTCACAAGACTGAATATGGAAAAATAGGGTGAAAACCATAAAAAATATGGGCGTAGTGTCTGTGACGTCACCCATAGGTTTCTGAAGAGAGTTTTTGAAGCCTCAAAGCGGGCCGTTGCCATTTTGGCAGCACATCACTGCGCGTCACTTGCGAATAACAGAAAATGGGCAAAGATGCGGGACGGAGCTGAGGTGACATGATGACTAACAGACAGCAGACAAACGGCAATCCACCGGTCACTCAAAGAGGCCACGCCCTTAATTATGCAGAACTTTAAGGCTTTATATAAACAAATGAGTTATAAAAAAAATTCACCACCTCACAGTTGTCATGAAGGATAAAATTAGTATAGATCAAAACCACAATTTGTACCAGGCTGTAAACATGTTTATTTCTGCTGTAAAGTTGGGCATTTTAACATGGGGCTCAATGAGATTCTGCTCCCTTTTGGAGCCTGTCTCTAGCGGCCATTCAATGAATTGCAGTTTAAGTCACTTCCGTATTGGCTTCAAGAGAAACTGGGGGAGGTTACCACTTGGTGGAAACCTAATCAGTTCAATCAGTTTAATCTACTACATTAGAAAAAAATATATCAAATATATATATTAAAAAAAAAATATATATATATAAAAAAATATATATATATATATAAATAAATTATCAAAACTCACTATATAATGTCAAAGCCCGATCACACCCTCCAGCTCTCACCTGTCGCAGTCTCTTTCTGTGTGGCCATAGCACGTGCATTCAGCTCCTGGAGCTCCCAGTGGAGCTGCTCGAGCTTGCGGCTGGAGGCTCTAAGCTGACCGTCCACATCGGCAGCACTCTTGCGGTTGGTCACCGCCCGTCTCAGTCGCTCAGCCGCCTCTTTGATCTTCAGTTCCCGCTGGATCTCCTGCCGGAGAAGGGCAATCGCATCCTCTACACGCTGCTGGAACTCAGGGTCCATGAGGTCACCTTCAGCCAGACCCCGCAGACAGCTGCTCTGTGGTGTTCAAGTGACATTGAGAAAAAAGAAGTATGAAAAAAAAGTTTGTTTATGGCAGCTGTTTTGATAAAACATATTGACATCTGCATATCAGTTTAAGTAAGGCAAACATCTGAGATGCTTTTAAAAAGGTTAAGTAAACATATAATTTCACTATACAAATCAAATAATCCATTATGTGTGAATGTGATATTATTGATATTTTGATAAAGTGGACATACTATGAGCAAGGTAGGATAGGGTGAAAATAAGGTGAATGTGCAAAGCTACTGAAGGAGTTACACCATAAAGGCAGATACACACATCTCGCAGACACTTACATATTTTCAAACTGCAGTTGTTAGAAAGATCTAATTGAAAGGAAGAAAACCTAAATTTTTCTACATAATAGTAATGCCTATTTTCTGAACAAGCCATTCAAACTGCATACACATAGAGGGCGATGTTTCACACATTCTTACAGTCTTATCATAACACCATTAAGACAAGGTCCGAAACAAAAATCGAATCAATTTACAAAATACATAGACATATATGATGTAGTTCCAATCATTCAGATTAATAATAGAAGTATTTAACAAACTGTCTAGTAGAGTTGGTCTAATACATCAGGGACCTTCCTAACAGCAGTAAAGCTGGAAAAACAGGCAGAACACATTTCAAAATAAAGAGACTGTCATTAGCAACTGACACAAAATAACCCTTGCAACTACTTTAAAAATCACAAAAGACTTATTAGTGATTAAGTTTCTTTCAACACATAACTTCAGTTACATTTAAGCCTGTAGAAGGACACAAGAGGAAGCCATGTCCCGTCAAACTCGTTCAACCTGAAAATCTTTAGTGCCATTTAATTGTTTGGACATAATCTAAATCTGCCATATAAAGCAAAATAACAGAAGGAGGCTGTCTAATTGTTTTCTATATCAGATATTTTTATTTTATACTAGTTTCGCTATTAATATAAAATGCTTGTGGGTGTCTTGTAAGTAATTCGGTTGAATTACTGAATCAAAAACATTGGGACTCACTCACAAGTGAAGGTAAACTTGAGTGTCTGAACGTTAACGACTTGACTGCTTTTTTTATGACTTATTTGGTCTCCAAACAGTACTTCTCCGTTTTTTTTCAAACGTAACTGTATCAATAAGGCTGTATGAAATATATCTAATTTGTTTCTTACCTGTAGCGTCATGCCCGACATTGTGAAAGAGAGTCCGACACACGCAGACAATGATGCTCAGACTAACCGAATCTTCTCTCGAGCTCTGGGCTCTGGCTCACGCGGCGCCTGATTGAGTGACACTAGAAACCATATCCAGACTTCCAAATGAATCCGAGAGCATAAACAAAAAAGACATTCAAAGGGAATGTGCTGTTGTGTGCTGGAAGAAGATACAGGTGGCTGAATGCCAGCTGGGAGGCTAGACGGCTCTCGAATTACAGGTAGTTTTTTTTTTTATGGAAGTTGCATTGCTTTCCCATTTCCTGAGGTTTGAAAAATCCTCGCCTCCTCCCTTTTCAATGATTGGCTGGCAGCGCTGTCAGTCACCAATAGAGACTAACAGCACACAGCATACTACCACTAGCTACTACTACTACAAGTACCACTATTATTAATAATATACATTTATACTATTATTTAATATACACAATAAATGCACCACGGAACCTGAAAAGTTTTAACAAAGGAAAAGGCATCAGCATAAAAGTAAAAAAAAAAAAAAAATACTCTACTGCTCTACAAAACAACCATTTTTGAGTTTATCAGTTTCGATTTATTAAAATTCTTATATCGTCGTTGTCATCTTTATTCACTGTATGGGGGTAAACTTTTTAGCTTTAATGCCTAAATATTAAAATTAAAAACGTATAAGCTATTCAAGTTAAATAAAAACAGTAAAGGGTATGCAAATTATAATAATTATTGTATATATAAATAATAAAGGGTTAAAACGAATGCGTGCATAAAATTTGTCACTTGCCACTTGTCTCATATCTCGCGATGTTTGTTGAAAAGTACGAGACTGAACGGCGTATAAATCCGCTATTTGAAAATTTCAAGTGCGTCATTATAGATATCATGGCGGCTTTGTTGGCGAAGAAATGCGTGTCTCCGCTATTTCTCAAAACGCTTTCAGCTCCACATTTTGGGATGCAATATGGGTATCACGAAAAGGTAAGCTAGTATAACTCATGTCAATCGACTACTAGTTTTTTGCTTTGTCCTCGTGTATTTCAAGTGGTTTCCTGTGTGGTTGACATCCCGTGATACGTAATCTCAGTAATTGGTTTCATCACCACTACCATAGGACATAACATGTTTCGTTTTAATAATTTAAGTCAGTTCATCTTGTTTCAAATCACATTTGTATAAGTTGAATAATTAAAGGAGTTATTTGTTTTTTGAATGAGCCCAGGACTTCTATGTAACGCAACATCTTTTGAAACTTAACACAATGACAATGGCAAATGAGTATAAAACTAACTAGGTAAAAATGGGGGGGCTATTGGAGAGCTGTGTGGTCGTTTATTAGTCTTGTATAACGATGCACTGACGCATGATTCTGACTTTGAGCCAAATAATTCAGTTGGCCCCTCCCCTAAAATGTATTTTTATTTTGAAGGTTGTGGACCATTATGAAAACCCAAGAAATGTAGGATCTATGGATAAAAATGCCAAGAATGTGGGCACAGGGTTGGTTGGTGCCCCTGCATGTGGAGATGTGATGAAACTGCAGGTAATCCTGTCTTGCCTAACTAGGTCTTGTGACTGACCGCTTTACTGTTCATCCTAAATTATATTTTGACTGTGTATGTTTACTACTGTAGGGTTGACTGTCACGTATCATTGTATAAGTAGGCGAATCTTGCAGGATCTTGATTTTTCCATAACATGTATGAAGCCTCGGATTGGATTGAGGATTTAACCAGGATGAATCTGCATTGAAGAAGTTTAAATAATAAAACAACCAACCAACAAACAATCCAACATTTTAAATACAGTAACACAATAAAACGCATTAACCAATTATGTATGTAAACTAGATAAATGTATTGATCTACATAAGATTCTGTTGTCTAATCCAGTTTTTATATGTGTGTGTATATATGTGTATATATATATATATATTATATATAAATATATAAAAAAAAAATTTTTTTTTTTTCTAAGGAACATTTATAAACCACTTTAAGTAGTTCAGTCTGTAATTTTTGGCGCTCTAGTGGTTAATAAATATAACTGCATGCGTCTTGCTGAAGAACATTGCAGCCGGAGCTACTTCTCTCTGTTATGTGTATGGTGAGTCACGCAGGGACTGTGCTCCTCCGGTCTGAAATAGTCCCAATATAAACGCTTATTATAAGTGTACCATAATGATTCAAGGTAAGACCCAATCATGGTTTGGAAAATGGATTCATGTTGTACATTCTCATTATATCATTTTTGTAAATCTTGACCACAAAAAAAAGTTACAGACAGCAGCTTTAAATGCTCTAATTGAACTAAGGCCTAATCCTGGTTTAGTCTAAGCCCTGTCTGTGAAACCGGGCCCTGATCTCATGAAATTAAACCTTTAAACGAATTGTTTTTTTTTGTTTAACTGGCCATTACAAAAGTGGTTTGCTGTTCAGTCCCAAATACTAATGATGGAAACTAATTTCTCCACTATGCCTCCTTCTGGAGTTTAAACCAGCAACATTTTGTATTAGCTGCCCAACACGGCGCTATTACCACACTTCACACAGTGGTTCTATATTTAATGGACTCAAGTGTACTACTAATATATATTTTTTTTTTTCCTTTCCCCCCCCTTGCCTCCACCTAGATTGAGGTGGATGATGCTGGGAAGATTGTGGATGCCAAGTTCAAAACCTTTGGCTGTGGCTCTGCTATTGCTTCCAGTTCCTTGGCTACTGAGTGGGTGAAAGGCAAATCTGTAAGCAAAAATGGCCACATTTGCTTGTTACAATTCTTATTGCTTTGGCTTAAATGTTTATCCTCTTTTCCAATCTGTATTGTAACAAAGCTTGATTTGATTGCAACTGAACGTTTTTGTCCTAATAAATCGTGGTATCAAACCTAAAAATGATCTTGACATTTGCTTGCATGTACAGGTTGGTGAGGCCCTCAACATAAAAAACACTGAGATTGCTAAGGAGCTTAGACTTCCACCAGTCAAACTGCACTGCTCAAGTAAGATTTCTGATTTCTTATGACCGCTAATTCATCTGTTCATCTGTGCATTGTATTTGCTGCTCAGGTTGACATTAACATTTGTATGTATAATACAAATCTTAATTGTATGTTTCTTTTCTGTAACTGACCTGACCTGGCTTTGCAGTGCTGGCAGAGGATGCCATTAAAGCAGCTTTGGCAGACTACAATCTGAAACAGGAAGGTGAACCGGGTGAGAAGATCGCAGTGTCCCGCAACTAGGAGGTGCACTTGATCCTCTAAATCAGTGTTTCGCAACTGATGCTTCATGACCAAATGGGATTTCACGTCTGTTTTGACTTGATCGTAGGCAGCAGGAAAATAAAACCATGCTAAATGCCAGTATTGAAACGTGTACCAGAGTTAAAATCTTGGTCTTGAAACAACCAACTGAGAACCACTGCTCTAAAACCTCCCTATGATTTTAGACCAAAGCTCTTCAACTACTGCACTGTAGCCAGTCTTTTAAACGCACAATGTAAAAGCACTAATTGATAAAATGTTACAGTCCAAGCCATATTCAAATATGTTGATGTAATGAAAGGAGTAATAGTGGTTTTACTTGCTAGCTGAATTCACACGCAAATCTTGTTCTTTTTAGTTTGAAGGAATGAAAAAATGTGATTTTTATCCTGCTGGGCTTTTATTCAACGGTCTTTTAATTGCACCCATATGTTAATAAAGCATATGTAAACATCAGGCATGTTGGCATTGGATTTAATGCTGCATACCCATGGGATCAATAAATATGAAGCACATTTACAATTAAAAATTGATTAACTGATTTTGCATCACACTTTGTTTCAGCTTCGGTATTATATTCCTTTTACACTTGAAACTGATCTATTCGTGCTTTTAAAAAAAAAGCTGTTCATAATAGTTTTAGAAGGTCTGGGTGGGGGAAAAAAAAAACACCATAGATGGCGCTGTTTTGCCACTAATGTGGAGGTCTAAAATAAGATCTGAATTCTCAGGAGCACTGTTTTTGTCTCATGCATTATAATTTGTGTAATGTTCTTTCAATTTATGAGTGAAACTCAATGTGATATTTGTTTCATGAACTGTAAGGTGTTAGGTGAACAGATCGCCACAATAGATTTGAAACAACCACCAATGGTGAGTGAAGTTGGCCAGCATTTATTGACATTTTAAGAAAATCTAGATTTTTTTTATTTTTTTTATTTTAATCTTGAATGTTTAAAGAAGTATAAATCACATGGTCTCATAAAGATGCAAACAGTTAGTTTGAGGATATTGTGTTCTTCATAAAGTACATGTTGAGACCAACTGATCTTTAGACTAAACTGTATGAAAGGTGGCATGGGACTTGTGGTATTCAGCAGCTGCGGCTGAATACCTCTCGACCTTGAAAGGAAATATTTAGAGCCAGAATATGTAAACAATAACCTGGCTCACAGCAAGGCTTTTCTACACTGAGGCTCCTCTCCTTAATTGGAGTAGCAAATGTGGTTGCTTTATTTTCTGTATGCACGTGTTTGCAGTGCATTGCAAGTTGTGAGACAGAAGAGAGAGAACATTTACATGAGACCTAAATTATTCATGTATAAGCCATCACAATCTACTTAAACCTTTCAGTCTTTGTAAATATAATCGCTATTAAAAGAGTAAAGCAAACAAGAATAAAGAGCATTTCTGATTCAGGGTTAGTACATCAACACGTCAAAAGAGATTCATGATGACTGTTTAAATTATTTTTGTGTTAAAGTCTTGCCCAATAGGCATCCGTTCATATAATTTACATTTAAGTACATTTAAAATACTAATTTAAAGCAGAGTACATTTATATTTGGTACATCAAAGTAAACAGTCACAATGTTAAAGCCATACATATTCCTGAAAAATCAGGTAATTTCAATGAAACTTCATACTACATTCTTTAGTTTTACAATGTGTCCAAGAAATTCACTTTGGTCTGTATTTATTTCTAAGTGTTTTCTTTAAGGCTTTAAAAATGTCCACCCTAAAATGCTGTTTTCTCTTCACTGATAAATGGTGAGTCTGAAGTAGCAACTTCCTGTTTGTTCGTGTTCTCTTGTTTCTCCGAATTATCTGGCCCAGATGGATGTTTGCTCTCTTCAGGGGGCCCAGAGTCCAAGGGGTCAGTCTTTTCCATGTCACAAGCAGGGACGCTGTCCTGGGACCTGCTGGGGCTGCTCTTTTCCACAGAATCCTCAATGGCAGTCTGATTTGTGGTCTTGTCCTCTAACGGGTCACAGCTCTTCTCTTGACACTTGTCGCCCTGAGAACATTCCTCATCATCTGCAGGTTTTTGATCTTCTGCCGTTTCATTCTTCTCCTTCCATGAAGTCTTGACTGGAGTTCGGAGGTTCTTGGTAGCCAGCATAATGTCCTCTTGGAGCTGCCTGACTGAATTCACCGGCTCCTCACTGGAGCTGGTGTTGGCTTTCTCTGCGACTTCGTTGAAGAAGCGCACTCCTCCAGTCTTGTCTCGCTCATCTACGTACATCTTGGAGGGGAAAGCGCAAGGGTAGTAGGTGCTGACTTTGCGTCGGCAACTCAAGATGGCAGCCGAGCAGAGGATAGTGAGTATGAGAAAAAGTAAAGTGGTAGTGACGATTATGGAAAGGTGGTTGTCTTGTAGGAAATCCACCACCTGATTGAAGAACGATTTGGTATGTTTTTCTCCATATATGGAGGTGGTCTTTACCGATTCATTGAGGAAGGAGGAAATGCTAGGTGTGGCGATCAGGTCTGTGCTTTCAGAGTCCCACTGCCCACTGCCCTCCATAGAGTCATTGAAAATGACTGGGGTGCCATTAATGGCATGCCTGGTTAACAGAGTAACGGACAGGCCGATGGCGATAAGGCATCGGAGAGCTGAGTGGTCCATCCTGTGACTGAATACCTGAGGTGGTTAAAAAGGCATTTTAATTACTACATTTTACTTTTTTTAACCGAGAATCTCAGAACTTTGGCTGACATTTGTTGGCAAGGAGTGAGTTATGAATGTTCTTCCAGTAATGCTAATAGATTGATTCAAAGTAATATTTAACAAAGTTTCGCGAACATTTGCAAAATAATACAATTTAATTTTCCCTTCACATTTTCACAAACATTTGTATAACGAAGAGAAAAGTTTCCAATGCATTAAAAAAAAAAAATCTGAATATGTTGAACATTCAGAGAACATTAAGCAATAACGGTTTCATGACTTAATGGGAACATTAGCAACATTTTCTTGAAACATATATTTTTGACTTGGACTCACTAACCTAAACTTTAATGACAAATAGTTAAAATAAAAAACTTTGGTATGTCCTCACTTCATTGTGACATTCATTCACTGCAGTCAAAGTGCCACCTGGAAACCTCATTGGATGAACATCAGTGGCATGTCTGCTGTAACACTTTACGATAAGGCTCAGTTTATTACCATTAGTTAATGCACAGATCATGAACTAACAATAATCAAGAATTTAACAGGATTTATTTAATCGTTAATTAATTAAAAAAATTATAGTTAATTGTTAATTTGTGTTTGTTCATAATTATGTATATTGTTTATGGTAAAGAGTGTTATTTAGAATTTATTTCTAAATTAATGTTAACAAATGGAATCTTAATTGTAAAGTCTTAACAAAAAAAGTCTATAGTTAATTTAAGTATAGTGTATAATAAATATAGTTTCACAAAACAGCTGGTGAACCAACATAAGTTATAATGATTTGTTTCTTTAAACAAAGATCTTTCATCAGAGGTCTCTCTGCTCTGTGCCATCTGTGCTCAAGCTGACGACCATAATCATCACTGGGCATTTGCTACACAATGGAAATAGTATCAAGCTCATATGGCGCCTCATTTTCCAACACACACACAAAGCATTAATATTAGTCTCTGTCAGTGTTTTTACGCCAGCTTCAAAGCAATTCAAAAAGTATGAAAGTTCTGTCCTGTGCACATGAACTTCCTTTTATGCAAATCTCTGTCTTTTAGGGTCTTCAAGGGTCAGCCTGCCAAAGTCAACAGTGAAAGTGCATTCAGAAACTATTCTATGTCTCAAAATCTTTTGAACAGTTAGAGAACAGTTTTAAACTTAGTTAGCCACATCTGGACATGGACCCTTTTAAAGCTGTGCATTCCTGTAAGGCAAGTCATCTGTCTATCATTACATGGACAGGGACAGCATTACTAAAATAGAAAACAGACCAAAAAAAGTTGAAATCTGAATTCATACTTACTTTCAAGTGCTGAAGTTCTAAAACATGCCGACTGGAGATGATCTTACATGGAGAAGAAAGCTTCTGCTGTTTCCTCCTCTCAAGCTGAATGTCTGTTGTTACAGACTGCACGATGAAGAACAGTTAGATTGGTGAGGGAGGAAGAAACTCCTGTTCTCCCCTCCTCCTCCTTTTTCTTCTGCTTCTACTCTGTCCCAGAAAGACTGACTGGGCCAGTTCCAGACACACTGTTCTCGTTAAAGGCTGGTTGGGGGAGAGCTGAGTTTTTTTTCCCCTGCCTGTGCACTGGAGAACTCCAGGCCACCAGATGTAACAGTTTGTTTCAACATACTGGGGAGAATATTCTCCAGATTTTTTTATTTTCATCCTGCATCTTGAAACTAAAAACCCTGATTGAACCCATTCAATCATTAAATCAGTTTTAGGATGAAATACAGACATTGATGGTCTCTTGTAAAATACTTTGGGTTTGTGTTTGTTCTTCAAACAGAAGCTATCAGGTCCCTGAGGAGGAGGTTTATGTTTCCTGTGCTTACGTGATTCAGGGGGTAGAGGGCACACGTGCTGTGAACAATGGACAGGGTGTTGAGAGCAGAAATATATAGGACTGTCGTGGCAAAACTCAAACCAAAGAATAGCAATATAATGAGCTGAAAATGATGGAAAGGCTAAAAGGTTCTGTCTCAGTATTACAAAAAAACAAAACAATATTTATAGGAATATTGCTGGGTTTGTCCTTTCTTATAATCCTCTTAGAATTATTTTTTCAATATGGCAGCCTTTTGGACTTGCATCTTGGACTTTTAATGACTTGTCAAGACATACAAGATTGTGAAAACAAATGCTTTAAGAGCACCTAAGCTAATCTTGAGAGAGTTGAGGATGAAGGATGTAGTATATCTTTCTCATGTCATTCTTTCTTTACTGCAGAATAATAAACCTTGCTGTGAACAGACTTAAAAAAATAAGGCACAATGTCCTTACATGCAGTAAAAATAAGTGAGAGATAATGTCCTTTAATAGGAATCTTGGGATAATGTAGGGGTCTTGCATTACCCCCAAGAGGTAAATTATGAAAAAAAAAAATACAAATGTGGGGATGAAATTTTGATCTGTGTGTACTGTATATTATCTTAAATCTACTTCTAATAAAAGAAAGTCCATGTAAACGGTCCAAGAAAATGACACGGCAACTTCATGAAGAATTATTAATGAAAGGATTTATTGTAGTCAACCTTTTTTTTATTTTAGGTGAAGTTTGGAATGCATGCACAAGACTGTTTAGGACACAGGTAAGTGCTCGGATTCATGGATGTTGTCCTCAAGCAGTGGTCAACTGAAGAGGTCTGTCTAAAACCAGAAACACACATAGAGGCACCAATACATTTACAGTACATATACATCAGAAGAGCTCGCAGGTAGCCACTGCCTCTTAAAGTCAAGTTCATGTATCAGAGCATGTGTCAGCCCAATATATTGTAACATGAGAATAATTCAAAAGTGGGGGCAAACTGGAGAACATGGATAATGATAGCAAAAAAAATAGCCATTTCCTATTCAAAATAAGTTGACATTATTTCTGTGGACAAAAACGTCATGCAAATGGCAAGTGTTGAGCACCCAATGTTTCTGACTTCAAAGTGGTTGATTTCCTGAGGTGCAACAGTAATTTCAGAATTACTTACAGCGGTAGGTTTTTGATTTATGATGCATATGCATGATTAATGCATTTTGAACAAGTTTAGGTTTACGTTCACATTCATTCTGCAACGTTATTGCTTCTGGATATATTGTAACTGATTGTGTTATATTTTGGAAAACCCTGTTGTTGGATGCTTTATAATCAATTATGCTGATCTCAAAGCCAGGCAATGGAGGAGATGTGTTTAATACTTAAGTGATCATGATCATCACAAGGGACATTATATGGACTGATTTTAAAATCCTAAATGTTATGAACATTTCTTTGATTTCACTAGAGGCACCCACACACTACAAGGAAAATTGGGGCCCAATTCTTCTCTTTTGACAAGCCTAGATTAAATCCTGATTATCTCGATGGTTATACAGATGATCTTATCAGATTTTCATGTGGTGTGAGTTGTGTTAAGAGTGACTGAATCTGCTCGGAAGCACCAATCTCAAATCATAAATATCCAACATGTATCCAATATTTACGATTAGAAATCCTGTTGTGTGGGAGGAATCCCGAGGACAAACGCGCAAGCACTCTGTAGATTGTCACGTGGAACGCAACGATACAAAATCAGACAACGAGATGCCGGTAGCATAAACGCGCCTTCTTCCAAAGCTTTTTCTTTTTTTCCCGCAAATTTTCAGTAAGAAGCCATCCAAACTCTATCATCAGCATTTCTTCTTGCCCATCATCCGCAATGTTTGTTTACTTCAAATTCGTGTTTGACCACGAGAGATTTTGCAAAATTTCCCATGTTCACAGTCGGGAAACTGGTTATTTGTGAATGGCATCGGTTAATGTATGGTGACTCACTGCGAAGGGGCTGAACATTTCCAGTAAATTTCCAGAAAATTTCCCAAAAAATCCTGGAAAGTTTCTGGAAACTTGCCAACCCTAGTAGTGAGCTGTCTTGGTCACATTGCGACACTCCACACACTATAGGAACAAAACTGTTAAATCTATGTTGTTGTTTTTTTATAGTCATGTTTGTGGTTTCTCACATTTTGAAAATCTGATCAGATTTGTTGGCCAACCTTTAAGTTATATCCTTATCACCTATGATTAGTTTCTGAAGTACCAATGGCCTTTACAATCACACAGTACTGCCTTTTCTGCTTATGTCCCACTTTGAATAGTATGACATGTAAATTCATGTTTTTCGATAAGCCACTATCTACAACTGGGAAAAACATATAAAAGTAGAAATAAAAGGAGAGGTGACTGCATCACCTCAAATTTGGCAGCACAACAAAAAAGAAAAGAGAAATACTGATGTGTATATACAACGACACTCATACTTTAACATACTAGTAAATATCAGAATACTCATGGAAACAATGTTACAATAACTAAAAAAAGTAAGAATTTTTTTAACAAAATGTAAAACATCAGTTAAAACCAGTGACCACTCTTTGCCACAATTTTGCTTCTGCTATGCGAATGCTTGGGGGAAACTTGACAAAAAGTAAAAGTCCATCTTGGAATGTTGCTTGAAGTTGTCCTTGTGAGAAACGCCAAGCGGAATGATCGAGTCTAATTGAGAAATTTTGGCAGTGACTGACCCCCCTGCCCACCTGAATCTCTCTCTTTCTCTCCATACTGACGCTATGGCTCAGACCACCACCAGTGTCTTAGATTGCCACTTTAGCCACCTGCTCTTCCAGTTTGGCGATTCTCCTGTCCTGCAGCGTGACCAGATCTCTAAGGGACTTGACTTCTCGCAACAGCTCCTCTAACTTCACTTCATTCTTCTGCAAAATAAAGAATCAGTGTTTTAGCACCAATTAAGCACCAGTTATTAGGGGAAAAATGAGAAAAAGTCAATAAAGCATCACCCTTACTCTGGTTAGCTGAGGAGAGGCAGGTTTCTGAGGAGTTGCTGGCTCCTCCACCTTCCTGGGTGCCTTGTTATCCAGCAAATTTTTCTTGACTACTTTGAGGTCGCGGTTCTTGCCCGGGACATAACCGTGTTTGAGCGAGATCAAGATTGGTTCGCCATTCTTGCCTTCAAACCACTCCTCAGCCTCTAGTGCCGGGTCTGGACCTGCTGTGTCCGGATAGAGGTCATCCTGGAAGAGGTCTGACTGCCAAGAACAGAAGAGACAGGAAATACCGTAATGAGTATTTTGGAATCATGTATTCATGCCATTTGTTTTCTCTGAAAACAAACTGACATCAAGTGCCTCCCATTTTCTTCATCAAATACTGACCATTAAATCACACTTTTGGTTAAGCTTTCATAGGAAAACATAACACAAAAATAATTAACCTCATCAACTGAACATAATTTTAAAATTATTATAAAATAATAAAAAATTACTTACTAATTGTTTAGGATTATATATTGATAGATAAAAAATAACCTAGGGAATGATTACATAAACAACAAACAATACAGTGAAAAAGTACCTTTCTAGGGACGGTCATGATAATTGGCTCACACTTTCTCTCATGAAGTTTATAAAACCTGTGAGACAACAGACATGTTATTGTGTTGTTATTATTGGTGTTAAAAGTACAGCAATCTTTCTTTTTTTTCATTTATAATGTTACAAAAGATTTCTATTTCAACTACATTTTGTTCCTTTTAACTTTCTAGTAATCAAAAAATCCTGAAAAATTTTTTTTTCACAAAAACATTGAGCAGCAGAACTGTTTTCAACTGATAATAATGGGAAATGTTTCATGAGAAGCAAATCAGCATATTAGAATGATTTCTGAAGGTTTGGCACTGAAGACTGGAGTAATGATGCTTAAATACAGCTTTGCCAACACAGGAATAAATTACATTTTAAAATATATAATAGTTATATATATATATACACTCACCTAAAGAATTATTAGGAACACCATACTAATACTGTGTTTGACCCCCTTTCGCCTTCAGAACTGCCTTAATTCTACGTGGCATTGATTCAACAAGGTGCTTAAAGCATTCTTTAGAAATGTTGGCCCATATTGATAGGATAGCATCTTGCAGTTGATGGAGATTTGTGGGATGCACATCCAGGGCACGAAGCTCCCGTTCCACCACATCCAAAAGATGCTCTATTGGGTTGAGATCTGGTGACTGTGGGGGCCATTTTAGTACAGTGAACTCATTGTCATGTTCAAGAAACCAATTTGAAATGATTCGAGCTTTGTGACATGGTGCATTATCCTGCTGGAAGTAGCCATCAGAGGATGGGTACATGGTGGTCATAAAGGGATGGACATGGTCAGAAACAATGCTCAGGTAGGCCGTGGCATTTAAACGATGCCCAATTGGCACTAAGGGGCCTAAAGTGTGCCAAGAAAACATCCCCCACACCATTACACCACCACCACCAGCCTGCACAGTGGTAACAAGGCATGATGGATCCATGTTCTCATTCTGTTTACGCCAAATTCTGACTCTACCATCTGAATGTCTCAACAGAAATCGAGACTCATCAGACCAGGCAACATTTTTCCAGTCTTCAACTGTGCAATTTTGGTGAGCTCGTGCAAATTGTAGCCTCTTTTTCCTATTTGTAGTGGAGATGAGTGGTACCCGGTGGGGTCTTCTGCTGTTGTAGCCCATCCGCCTCAAGGTTGTGCGTGTTGTGGCTTCACAAATGCTTTGCTGCATACCTCGCTTGTAACGAGTGGTTATTTCAGTCAAAGTTGCTCTTCTATCAGCTTGAATCAGTCGGCCCATTCTCCTCTGACCTCTAGCATCAACAAGGCATTTTCGCCCCCACAGGACTGTCGCATACTGGATGTTTTTCCCTTTTCACACCATTCTTTGTAAACTCTAGAAATGGTTGCGCGTGAAAATCCCAGTAACTGAGCAGATTGTGAAATACTCAGACCGACCCGTCTGGCACCAACAACCATCCCACGCTCAAAATTGCTTAAAATCACCTTTCTTTCCCGTTCTGACATTCAGTTTGGAGTTCAGGAGATTGTCTTGACCAGGACCACACCCCTAAATGCATTGAAGCAACTGCCATGTGATTGGTTGATTAGATAATTGCATTAATGAGAAATTGAACAGGTGTTCCTAATAATCCTTTAGATGAGTGTATATTATATATATATATATATACACACACACACACACACACACACCGATCAGGCATAAAATTTGCTGCCAAAACAGCTCTGACCCGTCGAGGCATGGACTCCACTAGACCCCTGATGGTTGCTGTGGTATCTGGCACCAACATGTTAGCAGCAGATCCTTTAAGTCCTGTAAGTTGTGAAGTGGGGCCTGCATGGATCGGACTTGTTTGTTCAGCACATCCCACAGATGCTCGATTGGATTGAGATCTGGGGAATTTGGAGGCCAAGTCAACACCTCAAACTCGTTGTTGTGCTCCTCAACCCATTCCTGAACCATTTTTGCTTTGTGGCAGGGTGCATTATCCTGCTGAATGAGCCACAGCCACCAGGGAATACCGTTTCCATGAAAGGGTGTACATGGTCTGCAACAATGTTTAGGTAGGTGGTACGTGTCAACGTAACATCCACATGGATGGCAGGACCCAAGGTTTCCCAGCAGAACATTGCCCAAAGCATCACACTGCCTCCGCCGGCTTTCCTTCTTCCCATAGTGCATCCTGGTGCCATGTGTTCCCCAAGTAAGCGATGCACACACATCCGACCATCCGTGTGATATAAAAGAAAACGTGATTCATCAGACCAGGGCCCCTTCTTCCATTGCTCCATGGTCCAGTTC
Source organism: Rhinogobio ventralis (assembly GCA_039654625.1). Lineage (NCBI taxonomy): Eukaryota > Metazoa > Chordata > Actinopteri > Cypriniformes > Gobionidae > Rhinogobio > Rhinogobio ventralis. The sequence goes on from CM077194.1 coordinate 20,908,241, forward strand.
TGATGCTCACGTGCCCACTGTTGCCGCTTTTGGCGGTGGACAGGGTTCAGCATGGGCACCCTGACTGGTCTGTGGCTATGCAGCCCCATACGCAACAAACTGCAATGCACTGTGTATTCTGACACCTTTCTATCAGAACCAGCATTAACTTCTTGAGCAATTAGAGCTACAGTAGTTCGTCTGTTTGATAGGACACACAGGTCAGCTTTCGCTCCCCACGTGCATCAATGAGCCTTGGCCACCCATGACCCTGTCGGCGGTTCACTTTTGATAGATACTGACCACTGCAGACGGGAACACCCCACAAGAGCTGCAGTTTTGGAGATGCTCTGACCCAGTTGTCTCGCCATCACAATTCTGCCATCTGCAAAACCCATCTTATTCATCACAATTCTGCTCAAATCCTTACGCTTGCCCATTTTTCCTGCTTCTAACACATCAACTTGTTTACTTGCTGCTCTATTTATCCCACCCACTAACAGGTGCCATGATGAAGAGATAATCAGCGTTATTCACTTCACATCATAATGTTATGCCTGATCAGTATACACTCACCTAAAGGATTATTAGGGACACCTGTTCAATTTCTCATTAATGCAATTATCTAATCAACCAATCACATGGCAGTTGTTTCAATGCATTTAGGGGTGTGGTCCTGGTCAAGACAATCTCCTGAACTCCAAACTAAATGTCAGAATGGGAAAGAAAGGTGATTTAAGCTATTTTGAGCGTGGCATGGTTGTTGGTGCCAGACGGGCCGGTCTGAGTATTTCACAATCTGCTCAGTTACTGGGATTTTTCTAGAGTTTACAAAGAATGGTGTGAAAAGGGAAAAACATCCAATATGCGGCAGTCCTGTGGGCGAAAATGCCTTGTTGATGCTAGAGGTCAGAGGAGAATGGGCCGACTGATTCAAGCTGATAGAAGAGCAACTTTGACTGAAATAACCACTCGTTACAAGCGAGGTATGCAGCAAAGCATTTGTGAAGCCACAACACGCACAACCTTGAGGCGGATGGGCTACAACAGCAGAAGACCCCACCGGGTACCACTCATCTCCACTACAAATAGGAAAAAGAGGCTACAATTTGCACGAGCTCACCAAAATTGGACAGTTGAAGACTGGAAAAATGTTGCCTGGTCTGATGAGTCTCGATTTCTGTTGAGACATTCAGATGGTAGAGTCAGAATTTGGCGTAAACAGAATGAGAACATGGATCCATCATGCCTTGTTACCACTGTGCAGGCTGGTGGTGGTGGTGTAATGGTGTGGGGGATGTTTTCTTGGCACACTTTAGGCCCCTTAGTGCCAATTGGGCATCGTTTAAATGCCACGGCCTACCTGAGCATTGTTTCTGACCATGTCCATCCCTTTATGACCACCATGTACCCATCCTCTGATGGCTACTTCCAGCAGGATAATGCACCATGTCACAAAGCTCGAATCATTTCAAATTGGTTTCTTGAACATGACAATGAGTTCACTGTACTAAAATGGCCCCCACAGTCACCAGATCTCAACCCAATAGAGCATCTTTTGGATGTGGTGGAACGGGAGCTTCGTGCCCTGGATGTGCATCCCACAAATCTCCATCAACTGCAAGATGCTATCCTATCAATATGGGCCAACATTTCTAAAGAATGCTTTCAGCACCTTGTTGAATCAATGCCACGCAGAATTAAGGCAGTTCTGAAGGCGAAAGGGGGTCAAACACAGTATTAGTATGGTGTTCCTAATAATCCTTTAGGTGAGTGTATTATATATATCTATATATATATATAGTTTATGCCAGATAAATAAAATAATTGCTATAAATATAATAATTAGGTAGAATAATAATAATAATAATAATAATAATAAACACATAATGCACACCCTTATGATTGAATAGATACTAAAATTAATTATCCAAACAGTGATCATTAGTTGTCAAATAACATTTCAATGACCTTTAGGAGCCACAGCATGATCAGTGCCACACTGCCATCCCATTAGATTTTATAGTCAATGACAGGCTAATGCCTCCCCCTACTGGAGAAGAAAAATCAAACTAGCAGCAGGAGAAGAGCATCAATCAAGTCACACCACTGAGAACCATAATCAAAACCATAAAGTTTTGAACCATAAAGACTTGAAGTCAGTTTAGTTTCTCTAAAATATCCAGATTCTGATGTGGCCATCGGCACCTCAAACAATTAAGTCTGCTTTTTCTTTTAAAAAAAATAACAAAAGAAATACCTGTTCCGTGCAATAGCGCATACCTGGCTATCTCACACTTGTTGACGTCTAGGCCTCTTTTAGGCATGTATCCCATGCCTCTCTGGGGCTCCTTGCTGGAAAACGTGTTGAGGTAGTGCACATACGGTGCCTCGTCTGTGATCTCGAAGTAACGGATACTGCTGTCACCCTGGACCCAACAAGGTTACAGTTTTGCAAATTTCTCCACAATGTCCTTTTCACAATTTTTATCTTATTAAAATATATATACTATACATACACACAGTAATAAAATGATTATGACATTGCAGTATTGATGTTAAGCCAGTGGTTCACAACTAGGGGGTCTCGACAAACTTCTAATTATATTAACATAATCTTAATTAAAAAGCTAAAAAACGTAAAACATAAAGATGTCCAACATTAAACTAATATCATGGTCTTACATACATATAACAAAATTGCCAGAGGTACACATCAGCTTAAATAGGAGGGACTTTGACTATTGTCGCAGACTGTGCTAAAATGTGTATAATTCATGTCAATCAATATGTCGTAGAGTTAATACAATATGGCTGAACGTGCGCTTCCTGGGTCAAATAAAAACTTGCTCACCTTTCCACACAGGTAGACCACATTAGTATCAGGGTCATAGAAGGGAAGCAACACTCCATTGCTGGTGTCCATTTCATGCACCGATATCGGCTCTTCCATGTTTTTCTGAAAGAGCACATCAAAATATATTTTATGATAGTGCATAAAAATAAATAAAAAATTCAAAAATGTAGAGAAAATCCATTTGTTTGGCTTACTGGATTCCATAAGGCCAGCTGCCGCTCACTCATACGACTGAAGCCGGTGGTGAAGATGTTTCCATCAGCCAGAAAGATGGCCCTCATGGGCCGGGCCCCCTCATGGGCCTTATCCTTCTCCTGTGATCACCAATGCCAGTGAGACACTTAGAACTGTGAAAATAAAGAGTCCTTTTGAGATGTTTTCACTTACCGCAGTGATCTTCCCCTTGCGTGGATCGATAACGCGCACTTTCTTATCCTTGCACGCGGTACAAATGAGGCTGCCGTTGCGACTCCAGCAGACGCTGAAAATTACGTCAGGATGCATGTCCTCCAGGTTGATTAGAGCTTCTCCTGTGCCCACGTTCCAAACGATGATGAGATTATCACATCCTGATAGAGAAGAGAAGACAAAATAGTTTTTTTGATCATTCAGTCACAGGTTTTTGATGCTCAAGATGATAAACGCAGAGGTTTTTATGTAGCGCACTTGCTTTTAAAATCTCTTACCTGCACTTAGCAGAACATTGCGAGCTGTTGGATGCCACGTCACAATGCCCACCCTCTTGGAGTGACCCTCCAACACCACGACTGGCTCAGAAAGAGCTGAGGTGAGGCCGTTCTCAGGGATTTGCCACACCTGTGTGAGAAAAAAGGGAATTTTTGAATAGTAATAATTAGTCTTTTTTACACTTTTAGGATTCTGAGCAGGGCTTCTATAAGATGATGTAGTGAAGGAGCTGAGCGTACCATTACTGTACAATCTTCAGAGCCGCTGGCAATGACGTGATCATTGTTCGGGCACCAGTCAATGTCCAGCACAGGGCCCGTGTGACCACAAACAGTGGGGTAGGCCTTGTCAATACGACCCGTCTGCAAGACAGAAAAAAAAATATCAGATTGCTAACTGCAAAAATGCTGACGGACATTTAAATTCATATGCAGCTGTGGCTTACCTTTTGCAGAGGCAGAACAAGGAAAGCTCCACCACCACTAGCCTCCACAATAATAGCAACAAATTTGGGGTTTACTGCACAAAAGGCACTGTCCCAGGTAACCCGTGAAACCCTAATGTCATCATAGCACTGGTCATTCTTCACCGCCTGACCAAACACATGACGGAATTTACTCTGTCGTACCACTCGTCTGATCATTTCTGAAAATACAAGAGAAGAGAAATGTTTTATTTTTACTTGTCATAATGATTTTTTAGATTTAAAATAATACTTTTAGTAATTCAATATTTATTATCGTTATCGTTAGTTTATATTTTGCAGTATAACAGTCATAATGACAGATGAATGTTCAATGTTGTTTTCAGACCTAATACTAACAGTGTATCATATTAGAGTAAGATGAGCAGTCAGCTAGAGAGCACTGGGAAACGGTTTTCCATTTCACTCTGTATAAGCACTTCTTCATAAAAGACAAGTAGAAAATGCAGTTTTGGGTGTGTGAATTTCATTGAGCCACTGTGTAGAAACTTGTTATGAGAAAGCCATGCCATGCTCTGAGGACAGTTTGTTTAGATTATTGAATAATATATTATATATATATATATATATATATATATATATATATATATATATATATATATATATATATATATATATATATATATATATATATATATAATAAATGACTTACTGAAATAAAATATATTATATTTAATTAATAAACTCTTTTCTTATTAGTACATACTGTAAAATGTGGATACGATGAGTTGTTAGCTTAAGGATCTATAGAACCCTTAAAAACGACTTTTGTTAGTGCAACCTTGCGCAGTCAGGTTGATTTAGTCATTAAAATATTTGTACTTCATCAGTTCATTTACATGTTATCAGCACATATTTTAGCTCAAAATTGTTTTATAGTGTCTGAAAGTTCATGCATCACATGTAGACAATAAAAGTAAACATTTTCTTTCTTGATCAGATATAAATTTGTATTGTTTATCATCCAGGATATAATACAATTTAACATAACCTAATGAAACCTAATAAAAACCTAATGAGCTAGACATTTCTTATGACGCTACACAACACCAAAGATGCTCAAAAATGATGCACACATCTATGATTCGCCAAATTTCTGTCTAGTTAGGCAGATTTTGAGACAGCCAGAATGCGTATTCCTGACCAGTGTTATAAAGGGCATAATAGTTAATTATACGTAGATAACAATCACTGGTTATACGAGTCGAATTTATGAATGCATTATGTGCATTATCTGAAGCACTTGAGGCTGATATGAGCCTGATTGGTGATGGTGTCTTCCTAAATAATAGCATCATTAATAACAATGATAATAAATAAAGACCATTCCAAACAGCTGTGTTTGGAAGAATAAAATGTGGTCATCACAATAGCCATGGATGTGCTTTAGGAAATAGGTCAGATGTATGGCGGTGTGAGTGTGTTTGCTTTCTAATGGCCGAGCTGCGTTATTGATGATGATGATGATGATGATGATGATGGTGGTGGTGGTGGTGGTGATGATGCTGAGCATACCGGCGGAAAAAAAAACCTCACACCAACATTTACATTTCTACTAAAACACCAATTAAGATGAAGAGTGGGGGATAAAACATGTGTGGATGAGAGAAAGATGAAGAGAAAGATAAGATAGAATGCAAAAAAACATGACAATCAATAGATGGGCAATATACTGCTGGTGTGAGAAAATAAGAGCTAATCGCTAACCGAACAAATGAATGAAAAAAGCCGAAAAAGCGTCAGTAATGCGTGTTTTTCTGGCGAAATGCGACGTGCCGCTTTGGAGTGGAGGCGTGCTATCTACCCGGCACAGGTCATGATGGCCAACTTTCAATTAATATCTCACTATTTCTGCTTATCTCGCCATATGCATGACCATCAAAGGCTGGATGTCTCACGTGTCAAAAAATAACGCTAAATGCAGCAAATGCACGTGCACGAGCGCATTTTGTTCGGTTAGGTACTAACGTTAGCTGTTTCCAAAGCTTGTTTTAAATCAGTGATGCTTGCTAAAAATCGAGCTAGCATTCCAGTAGAGGCTAGTGCAACACTGACCTGCCTTGCATTAATATGACAAAACGCAAAAGGCTTACCTTTATCAGTACTACGTCTCTCAGAGCGTCAAATTCAAAGCATTAATTTATTTTCTCACAGATTCAGTTTGTGCTGGTGACTGTCTCAGTGAATTGCGGCTAGCCACAATAGCTTCCCTCCTCTCCTTTATTCTGAATGAACGGGAGAAAACGCCCTTGTTCTCCTCTCCCCTCCCCTCCTCCTCATGTCCTCCTACATGGACATCAGTTCTATGTGTGTGAATGAGAAGTAGTTGTACAAATTGTACCGTACTAGCCGACAGGTCACTGCGGTTTAAATGGTAAGGACATCTTATACGTGGAAAAACCTTTGAACATCTCTCCTTTGCAAACACTAACGTACCTTGATTCCAAGATTTTCCATCTTGTGTATTTAAACACGTTGTGCTTCGCCTTCAACGGAGCTGATAATGTTACAGGAGTGGTAATTATGTTAAGAGTGAAAAAGGATGAAGTCATGCAATGTTGGATTATGTTACAAAGTGCAGTGTGCCCTAAAATCTAATTTGGAATCTTATTTTTCTGTTACAGTGGTGTAGGGCTTTTCAAACTTTGAGATATCAAGGATCCCCAAATATGATGATCTGAGGAACCTCATTTCTAATAGCATATATATGTGTGTGTGTGTTCATGTTTTTCTATCCTGGTGGGCACTTCAACATGAATGCACACTGACTCATGGGGTGTCACCGTGGGGACCTAAATTGAGGTCCCCATGAGGAAACAAGCTTATAAATCATACAGAATTAGTTTTTTTTTATTTTTATGTAAAAATGCAGGAAGTTTTCTGTCGAGTAGATTTAGGGGTAGGGTTAGTGTAAGAGAATAGAATATAGTTTGTACAGTGTAAAAACCATTACGTCTATGGAGAGTCCCCACGAAGATGGTGAACCAGATGTGTGTGTGTGTGTGTGTGTTCATGTGTAAAGGGTCATTGATAATGTGTGAAAAGATATTAATAATATTAATTTAAAAACTGATAAGAAAATTCAAAACTACATCACAGTGTAACTGTGTATATTTTTCTTATTGGCTGTTCATGTTGTTGCAAAGAATCATGGGTATGGTCTCACCCTCTTGTAGAAGTGCGTTTAATAAATTGCTGTTAGTCTTATGTTAGATCTTACACCATTGGTATAAGTATTGTGATGCTACAGTAATGTTATCAGGTCCAGTAATAAATGGTATCATTTGTGTGTTCATCTACTGTTGTGTTTATATACTTCAAAGTATTACTTAAGAAAATCCCCCCAAAAATGTCCGTAATACATAGGCTACCATAATAATGCATTTTCACCTGACAGACATTTTAGATAACATTTTAGTGCATGTCTTACCTAAAACTTATCCTCACTGTAACCCTGTTAGCTTTATACTGTATGAAAACTGGAAATGCAATCAGCTTGAAAACCTGTATTACCTTTCTTTGGTGAGGATATTCTTTCCATTTTATGGGGAGATGTTTGTACATCAAAGGCTGTCTTCATTTGCGATACTTTTTGAGTCTGGCTTCCCACAGTCACATCTGGCCTGGCTTCCATTATGTTTGTCCTGCTGTGTTGTATCACTTTCTCCTGGATTTTGTTGCTGTCTCTGATGAGTTCAGAGACAGGCCTGTATCTGGACACTTTGTTTTCTTCTGAAGCGGAATAATCACTGCTTGGAATTCTACAGGCAGCGTGAGGATATCTGGTTGGGACTGCAGTGGGTTTAGAGTCTTCTTCATCCTCAATGTCTATATAGCTTTCAGAATCACTTCTACCACATTTCAAAGGATGTTCCACATTTTCCAAAACAAAGTCTTTGCTTGCTTGTATCTTTTCCGTGTCTGTTTTAGCAAATGGATTTTGAGGCTTCTTTGGTACAGGTGGCGGTGGGCCCTTTATTTTTGCTTTTTTTTTTAATAATGGTCTCAGATGAGACAAATCCATTTCTTTTAGTTCTCTATCATCAACAGTTTCGATCAAGTTATCGCAGTCAGGTGCAACAATTTCATCGAATGGGGCTAAATAATATCTTGGAATATCAGCAGCCTCAGGCTCTATGGACATGCACACGTAGGACGGGGACTCTATATAATAAGGCAACATATCAAGACATGATGCATGTGCATTAAAATCCTCCGCAGACTGCAGTGCCGCTTGCCTTCTGCCCATTTTAATATTTTTCAGCAGCAGGTCCAAATATTCGCTCGGCTCATCTATTGAATGAGAAGCAGATTCCTTGCGGCCAACTGCTTTTTTAAAGGGATTTTTTGGTTTCTTTGGAACAGGTGGTGGTGGTCCTTTGATTTTGGCCTTTTTTTCTGTCTGAGCATCTGTGGGTAAGACATCAGGGATCATGCTCTGTATTTCAGTGTGAGGAACGTACATATGAGAGATGTCATATGACTTTTTCGCCTCCCGATCAGGAAATGTATGAATCTGAAGTGGTGGTGTGATCACAGCCGTGAAATAGAGAGGCTCTTTTTCCTGTTTCAAAGAAGCCATCTGTGTGACTCTTGTGGCATCACTGCCATCAAAATCTGAGTGAGAAAAAGAGTTTAAATGGTTAACGATAATTTGATCTAAACATTTACCACTGGAAAACATCTCTTTGACCTCTGTTTCTGTGTCTGGACCATCCAGCCTGTAGATCTTTGGATCACAGGCTCTTTTGCCCAGATGCACTTCTTGAATTTTACCTTTTTCTCCTGATAGTTCAAGTAAAGGTGAAGTATTGTGTCTTCTATTAAGATGACCATCACAATCTTTCCTGCTTTTTGTGGATTTCGGCTGAACAGCTTTTTGATAAACAGATTTACTGTCTCTTTTCACACATGGTGCATCTGCTCCCCACACTCCCCTTTTGGCTGGGTGAGGCGCATTGCTAACAGGGACTTTTTTAGCACTGGATTCAGTTTAACTCTCAGATGACATGACTGCTGAGTGCTTTTCCATGACAGTGAATGCCCCTTTGTAATCATTTTTCTTCTCAGTGTGAAACAAAGCATTACTCAAATCTGAATGGAACGTGCTTAATGCCTTTTGTTCAGAGTCCTTCTCAATCCTTAACAGAACTAGAGCTGTGTCTGCATTTGTGGGTTCAGTAACAATCTCAGAGTCAGTTGTCATTCTAGACTTTAATAAACTAAGTTCATCGAAGGGAGTATGTAAGATTTTGTCCTTACCTTCAGTTTCACCCCATGCAGGATCTATAGTCTCCCCTTCTCCCAAAAATGGTGTATGGAAAGTTGGGTTTCTTTGGTCTTTTCTGAAGTTTTCTTTGGATGATGTCTGTGAGATTGACATATCTGGACTGATATTTTTGTCCTCCTGTAAATTATCCTGCTTATTTGCACTCCGAAGCCATGGGCGACTAGAATGTGAATGTCCACTGATTGACGGACACGTAGTCTGAGTCTCCTGACATAAAGAATCAGCTTTGTCCGGATCAGGGCTTTCTTTGTGTTGAACAGTTTCAGCACTTTCTTTGCAAATTTTGTCACAACTTATCCTAATTTTAGCACTACGTAGAGTCTGAACTTCCTCTTTATCTTTACCCTTTGAAACTCTTATTTCTTGGAATGGCTGTCTTTCAAGTAAATTAGCATTCTCTGATTCCAAAGAGAATTTCCTCTTTATATCACCACTCATCTGTGGCATTGGCTCTGTGTCTAACATCGCATTGTGTCTGTCCACCAGCGTTTGTCTCTCATTCTTCTCAGCGCTCATGGCATCATCTGTTGAGTCCCCTTGACATGAACCTTCTAACATATTTGGAGTATCCTTGAGGTGAGGTTTGTTTGTCATACCTTCTGTTTTGTCAGGTTGTTGCTGGTCCACAGCAGTAGATATATCTGTGGCGGTTGCGTTGCTTGTGACTGTTTTGAATTCTGAGGCGCATAAACCTCCTGCCAGGCTCAGTTGAGGATTTGGTGTCCTGACATTCTGTGAAACATCCGTGTCATAACTCTGACTGATCTTTTTTCCTCCCTGGTTGAAAGAGTGCTCAGTGTTGTTGTCATTAGATCTTGTTGGTTCCTGACCAGGACAGGGCTCTAATATGGAGGTGTTCAAGTGAACAAAATTCTGGTCTGTTTCTTCTGGGCTGTTGGAATGTGCTTCCTCCTCACTGTGGTTTAAGATCTCATAGTCACTAACAGCACTAGTCAGGACGTCTTCCTTTCCTAGCTCCTTGACCGGTTTCTGTCCCATCACCCCTGTGAAGAACACATATCACCACCCATGAGTTTATGACCGTATATCTTTATCTATAATGAGCCCCCTCCCATCTCAAGCTCCCTCTTGTTCCTCTCACATCACTTCTTTCAGGAATGTTGCAATGCCTAAAATTAAATGACTCTCAATGTGGCCACTGAGTCACAGAACCAAAATGGCAACTGGCAGAGTAGATCAGTTACCAGGTGCGAAGGTCACATTAGACATGAAAGGGGAAAACCCACGGACTCCAAACATATCCCATGGCTCTTGACAGCAAAACTCTTGTTTCCATCTAAGTTGTGAATGTATTATTTTAATACATTGCAAATAAAATGAATTATAAATAAATGTTACATATAGTGAAATAAATTATTAACCTTCTCAAATTGACCTTCTGAAATTCTGTTGCCCAGCCTGAGTGGTTTGAGAGTAAGAAGTAATCCATAATGCTCAGCTTACTGTAGTGTCACAATGTGTCTCGTGGAAAGAATAGTCTAAAATAGCCTCCCAAATATAAGCATATGATAAGGTGTAAGCAGGTCCTTTGTCCTCTGCCCTCAAAACTCAAGAATGTTTTTACTTAAAAAATTAGGATAATGTCATGCTACAGCATAAAGTATAAAGTAGATTCGTCATTAGAATATTTGCGGTACACAACACAGCTTATGAGTGCATTGTCTATATAAACATGAATAAATATGGCTCTACATTATCAGGAAATGTCATCTCATTTGTGTCTCTCAGCATGATGGGATATTTTAAGGGTCCAGTGCTCTGTGTTGACTCTCTACTCTGTCTGAGAATGTCAGCTGTAGAGGTAACGCTCAACTGGCTGTGCTGCTGGATGAATGGCAAACTTATATTATAGTTGTGTCATTGCACAGGCACTGCGCAGGTTATTTTGAGGTTGATGGCCTCAGCTTGCAATATCCCAAGCAGCTGGGAAGGGGCATCCATAAAACCAGACTCTCTTCATTTAGCTTCGCCCTACCCAAAACAGTATGTGAATGAATTTGCAGGTTGAGCACAACATTTAATGCTCAAGTAATGTCGACACACACAGTTTCACGTACAGTAATAAAATAATTTATTAGTTGTGATTGGATATAGCTTGTTTCATGTTGTAATGGTTATATTCAGTTGTTTCCTACTTCTTAAAGGGTTAGTTAACCCAAAAATGAAAATTAGCCCATGATTTACCCTCAAGTCATCCTAGGTGTATATGACATTCTTCTTTCAGAGTTATATTTAAAAAGTCCTGGCTAATCCAAGCTTTATAATGACAGTGACTGTGGCTCTGTTTTTGAAGTCCATAAAAGTGCATCTGTCCGTCATATAACTGCTCCACACGGCTCCGGGGGGTTAACAAAGGCCTTCTGAAGCGAATTGTTGCATTTGTGTAAGAAAAATATCCATATTTAAAACTTAAAGTTAATTATCTAGCTTCCGGCCGATCGCCTTCCGTATTCAACTTACGGAAAAAGTGTAGTGCCTCTCGCCGTTCAAAATGCTTACACTACGTCTGACGACATTGCACACCAGTTAAGGCTGATTTATACTTCTGCGTTGGACCCGTAGCCTCTAAGGAAGGCGATCGGCCGGAAGCTAGAGAATTTACTTTATAAAGTTTCAAATATGGATATCTTTCTTACACAAACGCATCGATTCACTTCAAAAGGCCTTTATTAACCACTAGGAGCCGTGTGGAGCAGTTATATGATGGACAGATGCCCTTTTTTATGGACTTCAAAAACAGCAACAGTCACTGCCATTATAAAGCTTGGAAGAGCCAGGACTTTTTTAATATAACTCTGATTGTATCCGTCTGAAAGAAGAATGTCATATACACCTAGGATAATTTGAGGGTGAGTAAATCATGGGCTAATTTTCATTTTTGGGTGAACTAACCCTTTAAGCGTTTAATAAATAGTATTCTGATTATTCCTGGTCCGTTTCCTGAGCAACCCATGACACATTTTTTGAGAGCAGATGGATAAATAAATTACACTGCTTGTCCGACTGGTTGTCTTTGAGCTTTAAAACACTTATTGGAATTGCTCACCCGTTATTCAAATGACAACTATCAGTAACAATTGTCCTTATTATCTATGCAAAACAATGAACTAAATGCAGTCAAGCATGTCACAGCAAGGTTCAATGAATACAGAGACGTATTTTTAAAACATAAAAAGTCTGTTTATAAAGCATTCCACATTTCAATATATATATATATATATTTTAAAGATGACTTAGAATAAATCTCCTCCAGACATACATTTACATTTATGTATGTCTGCCCAGAGATTTACAATACAGCAGAAATCACATTACTGGCAAATACAGATGTAACATAACTTAACATAAGCAATAGAAATACAGCTGACAGTCTCACCGTGTTCATGTATTCCTAAAAAAGGAGAAAAATCCTCACCAACGATGCAGATACGTCTTTGGATTTGCACTAAACACACTAATTTTAGTCTGTTTATCTGACTCCAGCTCAGTCTCTGGGCTGCTCCAGTGTCTGATCTTGTGATGTCAAAATCACATTTGCCTAATTCAATAAGATTTTCTTCTGCGAGGCACTCAAAGATCAGACAAAGCATTACTTTTTCTACATTAACGTGTCATTTATTTACTTTAATTTTGTAGAAAATGTCCTCATACTAAGAAATGAATTATGTGCAGCACATAATATTCATTTATTTTATTGATTATCAACATAGTTCTCTCTCTCCTTATGAGCAACTCAAGGCTTTAAATAAATAAAATACTGGTCCATTTCTGACGCAGACAATAAACAATTTATTTCCATAATTAACTGTACATTACATTATAAAACAGTGCAACACAACTTAAAATGGTCAAAATGAAGTACAATATCTGATGTATGTTCCCAGTCACTTTTAAGAACTGTTAAGTTAGGGCTAAAGGCAATCTTAGAGTTTCTCCATTTGATTTTATTGTAAGCTTAGTGTGTTCAAACATGTCAAAACATGACAATAAATAAATGACTTTGGTCTCTTCTATTCAAATATGAAATGTAGTATCAAAATGAAAAGACAAACAGCCCAAAAATAAGCCACAAATATGCATTTGTTCAAAGTAAACGTTGCTCTATAAAGACCGCAACCAGGTGAAGACAAAACCTCTGTGAAACAAGCGTTTTTCTTTTTTTTTTTTTTTTTTTTACCAAAGAACCGTTTGATTGCAAATGGCAACAGGTAAGGCACTTGCATGTCTGAAGAAACGAAAAGTCTAGTACTCAAATTAGCAGCTGCTGGGGGAAGGAGGTATGACAAGCCATGAGCGGAAAACAAAACAACATTTGTCTTTTTGGGAGGCCATCTTTTTTGGCAATCATAATAATTTTGTTTTGCAGAAATACCTCCCCAAAACTATCCAGTTTGAAATGGGAATGTCCTCATATTATATGTATTTTTAAAATATGGGTGAAAAAAATAAATAATAAAAAGCCAATACTAAGTTCCAAATAACTTGTAATTTACAAAAGCAATATAAAACAGGTCTCAAGTTCTTAAAATAAAAGCCACAACATAGTTTCATACAGCAGTGACTGAGTCCATGTGGACCATATGGGGAAAAAAGCGTTCACTCAAATCTCACTCAAGGTGCTTTTCTTTCACATCTGATTTTCATTCTTCTAAATGAAAACTAGTTACTTTTCTTATTATTGTATAAATAAAAGATTCTCTTCAAATTCTTGCTTACACTTATTGCACAGGCCACTTTGCATATTTAATTTTTTTCCCCAAAAAAGAGAGAAAAAAAAAAAGCTTAATAGACAACATAAAGACCAATAACATTAAATATTAAATTACATGTATATATATGAAAAATAAGGTCAAGTTTAACCAATACTTGCAAACTTACTAGTTATCCCCGAGCACTAATCAAACTTTGTGTTCTTTTACACATCAGACACCATCATGGTAGTAAGTCCTATGGCCACAATGTCATAAGATAACACACTGCTCGTACCTGTTAATACTTAATGTACATGACTGTCATTATCAGATGCCATGATGTCATTTCGTATAGGAGACACTTTAAAAGGACCTTTTAAAGGACGATAGTGACACATTTGAACATCCTCTGATCAACTTGAAGACTGTATTGTACTAATGTGTTGCTGCTAAAGCCTTTTTGCACATCACAGGCTACAATAAACAGCTTAAGCTAAATTACATAACAGGAGCTATGCTCTAGTAGCACATTTCAGATGTAGTTGATCTGATAAACACCAGCTGAGAAGCAAATTAGAGATTGTAAGACAAATAGTCAACGACATTCATGTTGCATTTTTCTCTGGAAATAGACAATAATTATGTGGCTTTGTTGATGTCATTTTTGCAAATGGCAACATTTAAGGATTCAAGTAACTATCAGGTTGGAATGACGCAGTGACATAATCATACATTTCAGACTAAACTTTAGTCTGAAATTACTTTTGTGGTGTGACATTTTGATGATTTTTTTTTACAAAGGTTTGTGGAACTATACGGCTTATAAACTTCAAGTGAACAACAAAGTTGCCACTAAACTAATAATGTTTTAATAAAGCAATAGCTAAAATGTTATGCATCTGGAAATTTCTATTATCATTAGTAAATAACACGCAGTCTGATTAGTTATTCCATATCATTCTAATTTCTTTATGTATGTGCACTTATATGGTTTGTGACAATTATCTAAATCAGATAAACTGCCTCTTTTTCTCATCGAATCATCTCAACATGATGGTTTATCTGCAATAGTATATAAATTTGATGGTGAACAAACTGAGAGGCAAAATTTCATCGATATTGTTAAAATGGGCTTTAAAAGTTCGAACAATTTTAAATTATAGATATCAAACAAATATTTGAATTGATATCCGAGTAAGATCATTGCTAATTTAACCAGGTCTTGATTATGCCACCTATAGACGGGCCACACATATAGTAAAATCGTTGGGCTTTCTTTAGCAAGACAAAGAAATGCGATATCAACAAAGCCGTTAATGAAGGTCCAAGCCAGAGCATGCTTTAATATATATATCTTAGTTAAAGCAGACAGACACATGAAGAACGCAGTGCAGTTATGTAAAGGGCTGCTGGAAGGACGTCCAAGCCTGGCCTGATTGTTCTCATGAGGTGTCTTGCAGCATCAGCCTCCATGGTTGCTTTCGATGGCTGTAGGACTGGAGCAGTCCCATTCACTGAGAAAGCAGTTCTGACATCTTTGAGTCAGCTTTTCAAACTCTGCAACACAGTAGGAGTTAAAGAGAGCTTGGGAGAGCAAGAGGTTTCCAAGCAAAGAGAAGGCTCTTGCTCCTCATAGTCAATTGAAACTGTGGCGGAAAGCGTGAGATCCTCTGTGGAAATGGCCAAGTCACCTAGCTTGGCCAGGGAATTAGACCTTTTAAGTTGCGAGGACACGGTCAGTCCGGCGAGCCGCATGCGGGTCTCAATCTCTTGGGCTCGCTGGCGTACCAAGCCTGGTTGGCCTCTCCGAATTCTCTGAAGACTGTCGCTGCTGAAGCTGCGCGTCAGGGACGAGCCCGGTGCAAGTGTTGGCTGGAATTCACTGGAGCCAGGGTGTAAATTGGGAACGTTCCCCTCATCCACTTCCATGTCCTCCGTGGCAGTGTCCTCTGCACTTAAGTCCATCTGTTCCAACTGAGGACCGGACAGTTGCTCCAGTCTATGGTGCACCAGCTGTGTCTCCAGGTGGGCCACCTGACTGAGCTCCGCCGTAGGCCTCTCAACACCCAGATTCAGCCTCAGGAGAGTGAACTCTGTCATAGGATTGCTCCCCTTGCTCCCCTCGTCCTCCCCCTCCATTTTGTCCTCAGTCTCCAAGGAATAACGCAAATCCTGAGGAAGGTCTTCGCAGCTTGGTTGCTTGAGGTAAGTGTCCGAGTTGACCCGACTGGAGCAACGAATGCACTGGCAGTGCCCGCTGCTCATGTGATGCCGAGGGCCAGGAGGAGGCACCTTACTGGCGGAGGCGGGACTGAATTTGTGTCCTCCAGGGGCCTGGATGGAGATACTGGGAAGGCCAGCATGACGTGGCAGGTTAAGGCGATGGGTGCGACGTTCGCAGCGGCGGCCGCTGGGCAGGCGCAGGCAGTCTCGGCACGACTGATATGAGGGCTTCACTTTGTAGGGGTTTCCAATGCTAGCACTGTCCTAAACCGATGAATACACACAGGCAGGGAGAATGCATGGTTAGGTTTTTCAAAGGTGTAAGAGTACGGGATGCTTTAGAGAAAGTAAAGCGTTTAGGATGGATTCACAGAAAAGAGCTCTTTGAGCTATAAGCTTGCATACAAGCCAGGAGAGCTGCCGCTACAGCTAAGACGTCATACTCACGTCAAAGCCAGAAGGGCAGCTGCGTTTCCCGGCCAGCCTGTTGCTGTTGTTGGCGTTCTCGTTGTTAAAGCGGTTCGAGTTAGCCAGGC
This sequence comes from Rhinogobio ventralis, assembly GCA_039654625.1. Lineage (NCBI taxonomy): Eukaryota > Metazoa > Chordata > Actinopteri > Cypriniformes > Gobionidae > Rhinogobio > Rhinogobio ventralis. The sequence goes on from CM077194.1 coordinate 20,925,009, forward strand.
TCCCGTCTTCCCTCTGCGTCTCCTCACCACGAGCTAAGGCAGCCATCTCTGCCTCCTCCTTTTGTGCTTCCTCCTCATCCTCCTCCTCCACTGTGCTGAACTCCAGCCGCAGGCGCATGTCCTCCAAGGGCTCCAGTCGACCACAGGTCTGGGCTGCTGTGCCCTCCCCAGGAATGGCCAAGTGAGCCATGGGGAAACCCTCATCGTCCAACAATGCATCCCTCTCCACGTCCTCAATCTCAATAAAGACTCGTTCCATGCCTAAAAGGGGAGGACCTCGAACTGGCGTGGAGGGTTCACTGTCCAGAGCAGTGTCTGAGAGTCGCCGGAAGTAGTAGTTGTAATTGAGATGGTCTGTCGGCTCTTCTCCACAGCAGGGGGAAGCACTCGCTCCTCCTTGGCCCCAAGCCGTCTCCTGATCGGGGTGCAGTGACGAAAATTGAGGAGTCTGGTCACCACTGGCAGCTGAAGCCTGAAGACCCTCCAGCGAATACTCATCACCGTCTGGTTGCCAGAGTTTGTTGTGTCTCTGCTTGCTACAATGACAGAAAACAAAGGTAGCAGTCACCTCTTGATAGTGTGAAAAGAGAAAATACAATCAAAGAAAAAAGCTAAAGGTTTGGTCCTTTTATTTCATGTTTGAAAGACTATGTGGTCACCAGTAACTGTTTAGGATGTTTGTATCCCCACCAGGCTACTTAACTAACAAGTCTTTGTTGTTCAGTCAGCTTTGACTAGAAAGACCATGCTGGCTGACTGGCTTCACCAGTACCAAACCATCATAAAACAGCTTGGACCAACATGGAAATTCATGGTCTTATTCACATTGACAATAATTAACAAACGTACATATTAAAAAAGTAAGATGCTCTGAATAAATTGTGTATGCTAAATTAATAAATAAATGTAAATGCAAAAAGGAATTTATGATTTTAAAAAGAACACGTTTCTTATTATCTTGGCTTTTCCCACCTGGCATCTAAAATCCCCTCGTACTCAGCCAGTTGTTTCATAAAAGCTGAATTGGGTTGTGCTATATTCCTCTTCTGTTTGACAAAACTGTATGCCTTTTCAAGTGACCATCCATACTCCTTCATAGCATAAGCAATGACGGTGGATGCTGAGCGACTCACTCCCATCTTGCAATGTACTAGGCATTTAGAGTTGTTTTTCCTATATGAAAGACATACAGGCATCCAAGTCAAAAAATCTTTTAGCAAAAAAAAAAGGGTCCTTTATTGAGTGAAACAGCACATGACAGGAACAATAACACATTTTCCCAATATCTTTTTAACCATGAAAATTAACTCACTTGGCTCTAACTATGAAGTTGTAGGTTTCGTTCCAGTGCGCCATCAGATCTGTAGTCTCATCATCATAAACACGGACATTACAATAACAAAAGGTACCTGGGAAAAAGTTGTCAATCTCTCTTGTGACATTGAGGATATACCCCACCCTGCATAAAAATAAACTGACGTTAGACTGTATACTGCAGATTTGTGTTAAATAGACATATACTTTTATCTTAAATAGACGCACAGTAGGTCGATATATATCAGCACTAACCCAGAGTCTTGAAGCTCCTCCAAGTTGGATGCATTCCATTCTGAGCCCTGAAATTAATGGCATGTACAACAACAATTTCTTTATTAGCTACTAGAGGCTTAAAGCTCCTGTCGATAACCTTCATTTTGTTGTAAACTTAAAGGGACAGTTCACCCAAAAAGGAAAATTACCCTATGATTTACTCACCCTCAAGTCATCCTAGGTGTATATGACTTTCTTCTTTCAGACGAATACAATCGGAGTTATATTAAAAAAATGTCCTTGCTTTTTCAAGCTTTATGATGGCAGTGAATGGAGTTCGAGATTTTGAAACCCAAAAAGCGCATCCATCCATACGGCTCCGGGGGGTTAATAAAGGCTTTCTGAATCAAAGCGATGCATTTGTGTAAGAAAAATATCCATATTAAACATTTTATAAACAAAAATAACTAGCTTCCGACAGACGGCCATATGCATGACGTATTGACGAATGCGGAAATGCAGAGGATAGGGCAAAACAAATCACCGGCCACGAATTAGAAATATTGGGGAGTATTTCGATATAAGAGAAGAGGAGAAGAGGAGCTTGAGCCAAGCCCTATTAGTTTGAAGCGCGAGAGGCGTCAAAGCTTACGCTACTCCTACATTGTGTCATGGGTTACTCTTTTGGCGCAAATCGACTTGTTTTGGACTTCAAAATCAGGACCACCATTCACTCCCATTATAAAGCTTGGAAGAGCAATGATATTTTTTAATATAACTCTTGATTGTGTTAATCTGAAAGAAGAATATCATATACAGTACACCTAGGATGGCTTGAGGGTGAGTAAATCATGGGATAATTTTGGGGTGAACTAACCCTTTAAGGGGTTCTTGTTTTCAGTAGATGCAACAAAGAATGATCAAGTTTCGAGCATGTGTTTTACAATTGATTTCGGGGTAAATACATACTGCATTCAAATGAAGGAATTTTAAAAGAATTTTTTAAAAAGTAGTAAAAAAATAAAAATTGTTATCCAGCCTTTTTGTTTTTGACAGTTATTCTTATCTGCAGGCTCTTGTGTATGTTTGTTTGCATAGTGTTTGTTTGCAAGCCTTCTTACCATTTGTGCACTTATCTATATCTGTAATGGGGGGGTTTTCAAACCACAATTGTTTGAGAAAGTAGTGCAGCAAACCCCCCCCCCCAGTCCGATCAGTAAACTAGCAGTTTGCGCTCTGCTTTTTAGGTAAGGAAACATCTAAAGCAAACAAGAATCAAGCATGGCAGAGAAATCTTGGAGGATACTTTACCAGGTACAGATGGTCAAATATGAGCGTAGCCTTGTCCATCTGGCCGAGAATAAGCAGCATCTCATTGTCAATAAACTCTTTATACTCCCTCAGGTTGCAGCTCATATGTTGTTCCAGCTCATTTCGGATCTACAGAAGTAAAAGGATTCAATTTAATGCTCCTTCCATGGCTGATGCATTTATGTAAACCATGGCATAAAAACCTTATTACATATACCTCCTTAGAAGTAATATTTTCCAGGTCCTGAAACATCATTATGTTTCGGAGTTTGGCTTTGATCATACACTCTGTTCTCTCTCTCTCTGTGGGCCTGTTTATGACATGAAAAGCAATGTTAATATATGCTAATTAATAAAGATTTTATTCCCATATCAGAGTATTCAATCTTATAATCAGTTTATCAATCTGTTATTGCATTTATGTAGCTTTGAAGATTTATCATAGATCCTTTTTTATGCAATGACATAACTCACTGATCAGAAAACATGACTGGGGAGTCAGGCCGGGTGGTCTCCAGATTTGTCATGGCATTCCACTCATTGATACAGCTTTGCTCTGAGGAGATGCAGCTCTCATAATAGCCAACCCACGTAAGGGCCATCCCTCCAGGGAAATAGTTGTATCTGCGGGACACCTCACATGCTTTGTGCAACATCTGGAGGGCAGACCTGCAATATACAATAAGTCAAATATAATCAAGACATTAAGTGTGTGACAACACATTGTTAAAATGTCAACTGAAAAAAAAAAAAAAAAAAACACACTATAAGAAGATATGTAATAGTTTGAATATTAAACTTTGAAATCTCTTTGCAGCATAAAACAAATAAAAATCGAGCCAACGTACCACATGGCCTGGACTGACACAGGCTTAAAAACATGCAGTCGTCCTGCTGTGCTCACACTGAAACCTCTGGGAGAAAAGATAGAGGAGTTCAGGTATGTAAATTATGAGCTATGGCATCAATTGTGATTATATAGAAATAGGATAATGCTGCTTTCCCAGGTTGGTCAGTGGAACAATTTTACATCACAAACCAGTGGAAAATTCTCTCTACATGTTATTTCATACTGAACCTGTAGAGGTCATTCTCTATACATATAACATATGTGACTCTGGACCACAAAACCATAGGCCAAAGTCATATGGGTAAATTTTTTGATATTGAGATTTATACATCATCTGAAAGCTCAATAAATTGATGTATGGTTTGTTAGGATAGGACAATATCTGGCTGAGATACAACTATTTGAAAATCTGGAATCTGAGGGTGCAAAAAAAAAAGTCTAAATATTGAGAAAAATCACCTTTAATGTTGTCCAAATGAAGTCCTTAGCAGCACATACTACTAATAATACTTGATGTATTTATGGAACAAAGTTTACAAAATATCTTCATGGAACATGATCTTTACTTAATATCCTAATGATTTTTGGCATAAAAGAAAAATCAATAATTTTGACCCATACCCGTACAACTTATGACAAGTTTTGTGGTCCAGGGTCACATATAGGGTGATTTTAACTGACCAAACATAAACAGGATGACGGATGGCAAATCCAGTTTATTTAAATGTGTATGGTATGTGTGAGCAATCAATTAACAAAAAAAAGTTTGTTCCATACACCTTCAACTTACTGATATCAAACAGATACATTTCAACACAGGAGTTTTAAAGTCATAATGAAAATAGATGGGGTCAATTTCATGCTGACTTTAACAGTACAGTGGCAACAAACAGCCGAAACAGCCAAACATACGGAATTTGTTTTTAAGTCCAAGGGCGAGGAAGAGGTTGAAAACAGTAATAAAAACAACTTAACTAACATTATAAGTGGAAAAATAATAAATGAAAAAATATTTTATGACCCTTAAAAAAAAAAAAACATCAACACCAGCATACTTTTGTTAATACTACTTTGCTAGCCAAATAATTGAGCCACTGAGACAAGACACCCAGCCTTAAGTAACATTTAACCTTTGCCTTACAGAAAGTGAACTAGGATATTTACCCATCTCCATCCAAGTGAATCTTGGTATCACTCCAAAGCGGAAGAGTCATCCCAATCGAGCAACTTTTACTACAACAAACAAACAAACAAACAAACATGTGTGTCAACCAATCAGTGTGGGTATGAATGGTATAAAAGGCTGTTAGTTAGCACAACCAGGTTCTTACCTGTCCTTATCAGTGAAATCCATCCCAAGCAGTATGTTTTCTTCAGTGTCTTGACGTCCATTTGTGTAGACAACCACCATGTACCGCACATGGTCCGTCCATCCACTTTCTAACCTAACAACCTGTTGATAGGGAAAGTGTACATTGGTGTATGCACGTTGAGAGCAATAGCCATTCCTAAATTGTACTAGATATAGTGTACGTCACTTACTAATTTAATTCTATCCTCAGAACGGAGGGTGTTTATCATTACTTGTAGGTGCTGTGGTAGATCACCTTTAACAACAACAAAAACAAAACTCATATAACATATATAATGTAATAATCTTATGGGATAAACCACTATTTTCATCAACAGTAACCACAATATAAAAGTAGATGTTAATGTGTCACATCCAACTTTACTCTTGTGGTTCAGGGTAACCATCATAGACATTGAGAGGGGCAAGTCCCCCCAAATTGGCCAAATTGCCCCTGTACACCGCTCTGTTTCTCATTACAATGAAAAAAAGTTTTAAAAGTCTAACAGCACTCGTCAATTTCCAAAATGATTGAGATAGCCAATCAAATCAAAGACGGCAGCTTTTACTGTTCACAGAAACATGAATTTCACCATGACATTTCAGTTGTAAAACAAGTGTGAGGTAAGATGTAAGTAGTTAAACATTTAATATTTGACAACAATAGAAATGTCAGTAACATCCAGAGATGCAAAATATGTGTCAAAAATCACCATTTTGAGTTTAAAAATAAATTCATTTAAATAAGATGATCCCCCACCCCACCAAAAATTGGTCAACCACCGATGTTCAAAAAATTGTTCAGTTACTTACGACCTTATTGTGGTTTACCTGCATTTTTATGATGGGTGGGTGTTCTGGGCCCTTGTGGACTGCTCCCTTGCTGTAAAAACAGAGCTGCCCCTTTTACCATGAAGAAACTTTCACTCAGGCTGAAATAGGCCACACATACAATTATGAACACACTCCAAAATTAAGATGAATTATCATAGTTTAAAAAGGATGAATGGATTAAATAAGATAAATAAAAACAGAACTGACCTTAGGTTTGCTTTTCGATCATCATCACTGCCTAAATCCTGGCAAATAAAACCGCAGAAGAGTAGTTAAATAATTACAAAGGGCTCTGATACAAAATATACCACATGAAATTACTTTGTATTTATTATCAACCAATTCTGAATGACTCTCATCATGGTTTACAGAAATAAAAGCCATAAAAAGCAATTAAAAGCCTGTCTGATGGGATGGATCCAGAAATGCAAGCCCTAAACTGAAGACTTTAAATAGTACAGAGAAACGTTTTACACTTAAGTTAAACACAAACACTTGCGATAGACAATAAAAACTGAAAGCCTAATGGATGGACATTTATTGAAGGCTTATGCTATAGTAAACTAGCTCATTAGTGGGCTGTTTCTAAGAAGTGTGAACAGCAAAATCTGGGGGAGGGGGGGTTCATGACAATATTCTGGGTCCCATGATTGGTCACCAGGCAGAGTATCTAGTCAATGACATCATTGCAGTGAGTGTACTGGGAGTAGTGAGAGGAAGACTCGGTTCTTTCGAACAGTTCGTTTCAAATAACAGATTCAAAAAATGATTCAGCTATTCTATTAGGTCAAATGCACTTGAAGGCCTGAGTTACGCCTGCTAACACTGCGCTACGCAGGGAAGGAGACAGGAGACTGACTTTTTTAATGGATATCAATGGAGGAGAGGCTTCACAATGCTGAATAAACCACTTTTGTGAGGAAATAGCTTATCATTTAATGAATTGACAGCTCATCAGCTAATCTTTAACATGTTTGCTCTTATTTTGGATTGATCTATTTTTAGTTTAAACCAAAAATAAAGAAATAATCATTTCTATGGTATCAGCAAATAGTGACTGACTGTCGCACAACAAAATTCAATGACGTCAATGCTGTAATGTGATTGGTTATCAAGACACATGATCCAAGTTAGTGGTTACGCTTTCTCTAAATGGTAGAGCCACAGACCCTTGTATCTCCCAATAGGTGTGTTCGACTTGAAGCGTCGCTGCGCAGACCGATCGTGTATGACATCAAAGCACTGCAAGAACGATTAGAGAGCAGACGGCTTCATATGCTTTCAAATCACTCTTGCGGTACTTTGATTTCATACACCGATCAGTCTATGCAACAGTGCTTCGAGTCGAACACACCTAATTAGGTCATGGCGTAATTGCAACATCACGTGGCCCCTGACAAGCCGGCGCGGGATATTAAATATTTTAAAGTGTCCCAATAAATCTTTGTGTAAGCATATATTGCTTGTTTTTCTATTCCGTTTTATTAATAAGGCTGTTTATCGAAATGTGCACTAGTTCAGCCAGGTGGACCCATGATTTAGCGAAGTAATTTAGACAAATTATATTTAGGTTCTAAAACAAAGTAATTTAGAACCTAAATATAATTTGCATTCGCATTTAACTTACTGAAACGTATTTACATTTACATTGGGGTTTTTTCATGCGTTTAAAGGAAGTATTATCTATTAAAACCCACTCCATATCTGTGCTGATAATAAAACCCACACAAAGTCGTAAACATATATTATGTTTTATTTCTAACATTTATACTATTCGGTAAATAAATATACTATTCGTAAATGCACTAAGTATTAGATTATTCCCAGTTCATTTTTAAATTGCACATGCCCGAATGGAGAATGATTTCATTCGTTTTGTAATTGTTCAGTCTGATTCGTGACTGAATCGTTCATGCAGGTTTTCTGATTCATTAAAAGATCCGACTCAATGAACGATTTGTTCACAAACGCTCAATTGGCAAAAAGTATCAAATATTACTTTGCTAAGAAAGTGCCCTAAAACATATTTGTGATATGGCTGAATTGACCTATTACGTTAAACAAGGCAGCACGTTTATTACCACTTTAATCCCAGAACACAAATTAAATTACGTTATTGAAGATAAAATAAACATTGAAATTATGTTTGCACCATGTCGCCTACGGCCACTAAAAAATAGTTACCAGATATTTTAACCAATTACACTTTCTTTCTTTTTTACCATTTCAAAAATATAACCAAAATTCAGTACTGGCATGCTGTGTTTTGTTTGGGCAAATCAAGTTAATCGCCAACATGCATGCATGCATGCATGCACGCGCGCGCGCTCTCATACACGCTGCCTGAAAACACCTTGCTAATGTCAAAACTTCACCATGCGCTCATCTACACAGCAGGTTGAACTCGGTGACTTCTTGTAGTACCTATCACATTTGCACATCATTAGAAAGGGAAAATGATCCCCGAGCAAAAGGCCCGGCTAACATAAGCTGTTTTAAGCGCTATTTACACATGCATCCCGGCATTTCCTCCACTCACCTCCCCCGCGTTGGTGCTGGCTGAGGATGCGGCGCTGGGTGTAGGGGAGCGCTGCAGAGTCACCAGAGCCATGGCTGCGCTGCAACGCGTTCAGGGAAACCTCACAGGCGCTCCGGTCCGAAAAGGACACGCCGAGATATCCTGTTCTACGCCCGCCAGTGACGGGGTTAATGCATTCAGAGGCGCATTAAATCTATTTAGCGGAGCGATAAACCCATCATCGGCTTTGTCATCCACCTCGGCGATTCTGCAAATTCTCATTCACGCCAACGATGCCAATAAACAACGGTCTGTGCTCTATCTTCGCGGCTGGATCGTTGATTTAGTGGCCAGACATAATGGACCTTGTTTCGGCACCGCCGTCCGTGGTTGGTGTAGTTCTGTGATCGTCTGTGTTAGATATGGGCTTCTGGGCCAACCGCGTGAAGGTGACTTGCACTTCTCCCTGACAACAGTGCATCCTATGCAGACTCAACACCCAATCATCCACATACTACTAGAGCCCTCATGATGTAGACCATCTCAAAACTAACGTAATGCTTGGATAGCTAGATTTTTCCTTCCTCCCTATGACGAAGAGAAATTTGTATGGTTCAGCAACCAAAAATGAAGCTGAGTGTGTGTGTGTGCGTGTTTGGAATGTAAATTCAACATCTCGCTATAATTAAATAATATAATTAAAAAAGAGTTTTGTGTCTTTTAGTCCATGTCTGTTAGCTAGCTTTCTACTGAAATGTCATGATGTTAAATGTGCATATTAAAAAATATTTTCAATTAATGTGGGTTTATTCTATAGCAGGCTACTAATTTTAGTTTTCTAATCCTAGAAAAATCTACAAAAATATTGATGACTCATCCTGCACTACACATTTTTTTTTTCTCAATCAAATTCTCTCTAGAACAAGAATATCCCTCCCCCTGCAGTCATACAGCCAGAAGCAAATCATGGTTAATGGCTGTCACAATTGAAGTCTATTGGTGTATGGAGAACATTTAAACAAAATTAAATATTGAGGAAATGTCACAGACTGGACAAACCAATATTGATACAAACCACCTTCATGCTAAAAGTATTAGGCAGAAGGTGTGCAAATCTACACCATTTCATATATAGTTACACAAGTACTCGGCATCATAAATGGTGGTATATAGCATTTCAAAAGAAAAAAGACCAGAAACACAGGTTAGCATTTTATGAGCATAATACATGCAAATAAATAAAGTATTATCTAACAATCTCTGATGAACTTTTCAGTGCATTTAGAATGCACTTACACAACATTCAATATATCAGTATGGCCTGATTATACATGTTTTTCTTCACTACCCATCTTGACATCAAACAGTTTCAGTTTTTCCATGTGTTATTAAGGAGATGTGTTGCTGGAGGACTTGGCTGTCTCAGAACCATGCGGCCTTTCCATGTGTTGTTGTTCTATGGTGTTTTGAGTTGATTCCTGTAAGCTCCGCCCAGTTGTTTCCATGGGCAAAGCCCAGGACGCCACTGTACCCAGCAAGCAACATATTAAATACACAGATAGAGTGAGGTAAACTGATGTTTTCAGAAGTACCTGAAGGGGGACAGACACAAACATGCATCAATCAATGTTCAATACACCTTTAATCTCTTAGGAAATTGGAGGAATGCTCTACCTGAGCAATAAATGGAGTGACAAGAGCTCCAACACGAGCCATCCCACTGCTTGTACCAATACCAATAGCCCTGGTTGCTGTGGGGAAAACCTGAAGAGACCAAAACCAGGAGGGAAAAAAAACGCATTTTAAATGAAAATTCTATTAGGATTGACTAAGCACAATAAGAAGCTTTGTAATTAAGCTTTACCTCAGGTGTATAAACATATGCAACCTGCCAGCCTGCAGTTATACAGGCTCGAGCAATGAAAATAAAGACTGTGAGAACTGCCCTGGAAACAAACATATTATGTCATTTACAGTGTCTTGCTGTTTATTTGGGATACTGTTCAGTGTCTGTACAGGTTTTTTGATGACTTGATGAATGTACCTTTGTGTGCAGGCGTACAGTGGCAAGATACACAGAGAGAATGCTAAAAAAAAAAGTGCCATGCTTTTTCTCCGGCCAATTCGATCAATCATCCACACGGAGATCAGAATACCTATTCTGACATCAAGACATAAATCATACAGTTGTCTAGCTCGTATAACAATGTTTGCATTTAGGTTGACTAACTTAAAACCAACACTTGAGAGGGGACAATGACATGTGGTGCCACGTCACCTGGAAATTCTGCTAATGTGGTCCACAGAAGGTCCTCATAATCATGAAAAGTCAGATATTTGCACTCCAAATTGCACCGAGGTTCCATACTTGAGTTGTCAGTGACTGGAATTAGACACGGTTTTACTGACATTCACAATATACGCACATAATTAAATGTGCCCCCCAAGTGTTTAAAATGTATATGAAATTGTTAAATAAATTACATCAGTTGTCATTACAAATCAACTCAATACATTGTTTGCAAATGCTAGTTGTAGTATAAAGATATTACAGATAATTTACAAAAGTTTGGGTTCAGTAGTCAAACGTGACAGTAAAGACTTTTAGGAGCTTTCTATTCAAGAATCCTGAAAAAAGTGCATCATAGTTTCCACAAAAATATTAAGCAGCACAACTATTTTCAACATTGATGATAATAATAGGAAATGTTTCTTGAGCACTAAATCAGCATATTAGTTTGATTTCTAAAGGATCATGTGACCCTGAAGACTGGAGTAATGATGCTGAAAATGCCATCTAGAAAAGAATTGTTATATTTTAATCATATTTCACATTATTAGTGTTTTTACTGTATTTTGATCAAATGAATGCATCCTTGGTGAGTGCAAGAGACTTGTTTCAAAAACACAAAAAAACATATAGGTTAGATGTATAGTGTAGGTTAGATGTATGGTCCTAGCCTAAGTTAAACATAAACTGTCCTGTTAAAATAATGTTTGTGCACATTTTGTGGTGAGTTTGGTCACAGTAAGTACTTACAAACCACTCACCACTACACGCAGATCCTGCTTGGAACAGCTCAGTGGTTAGCAGCACAAGACCATAATATGAAAAAGCATTACATAACCTGTGTGTAAAACAAAGATACGTTTTACTGTATATGGAAGGATTTGACATTTTTTTAACAATATGATTGCATACCAGATAAACCAGATCAGAAGTGTCGTCTTGCAGTATTCTGGAATAAAAAGATCTTTAATTCTCCCACGATCAGTCTAGAACACATAAACACAATTCTTTTGCTACTGTAATTTACAATATAGACATAAAAATACCAAATGAAAAATTCTACAATAATGTGTGAGTAGAAGATGTAGGACTGGCAGCCTCACATACCTGTGTGTTGGCTATAAGTCTTCCTAAAGGCATAGAGCTCCTATTAGATGCCGCTACATGTTTCAAAGTGTTCAGGGCCTTGTCTTCTCTGCCTCTCAGTACATCAAATCTAGCACTCTCTGGTAACCACTACACGACAAATGCACACAATCAACATTCAACGTGTAGAATTAATACAGTGTCTATCAGAATTTCAGGCACCTCAACATAAGCCTTGTGTCTAGTAACAGTTTAAAACATTGTTACAGCCATACATACACAGCAGGAGGCAGCAAAGACAACAAGAGGAAAGGTGGAGAAAGCTAGCAGCCATTTCCAGCCTAATGTGGGCATGACCATCATAGCCAGTAACACTTCAAACACAGCACCAATGGCCCAGAACACCTATCAGGACAGCAGATTAATTCGTTTAAATGATCAAGACCATTATAAAGACAGACTTTAGTAATTCTCATTATGAGAGAAAGGTATATTTAATAATAACCTACAAAACACTGCCTCAGTAAAATTTATAGTAATTTAATTCTGAAAATGTTTGCAATAGTTGAATTAACAGTGGTCTTTACCCCTAACAGGATTATGGATGTCCCTCTGGTTTTCACTGGGAGGAATTCAGTATATAATGTCACACTGTAAGGAAAGGAATGAAAAATTTGATGAAACATGCAAGCGCCTTTGTGGAAGAGTGGGATAACATCCCACAGCAAGAACTAGCAAATCTGCTGCACTCCATAAAGATGAGATGCACTGCAGCACACTAGATACTGACTGCTACTTTTGATATTAACCCACGTTCTGTTCAGGGACTTATTATTCCATTCATGGGCATAGGAACCACTTTTTAAGACCAATGATATTGGACCCACTCACTTTTACCATCTATAATTCTGTTCACCTACCCCTAACCAATAAACACTTTATTATTAAACACACGTTAGACGCTTTATTTCCACTTTTAGAATGTTTTCTTCATTTTTATTGAAAATAAATGCATTTCCGATATGATATGTGATAGGAAAAGGGAGTAGAGCGAGTTCGGCAAAAGGCCGATTCGAACCTCAGGTCGATTTGCGTCAAAACTTAATGCCATGAGTTTTACTGCTACACTATTGCCTTTTACACTATGACTTTTGTCATTTTGTCTGTCCCAACCAGACGTTTAGTAAACGATGCGGACTATTTGCACTTAATGTAAATTGCTTCTAGCCTACTCCAGTAAAAATTTTGGGGGGACGCCCATGATTCCATTTCTGTTTGTCAAATGTTGGTGGAATTTGTTTAGTTTATGTGTCGGTTGTTGAATCTTTTTATGTTCATACAAATATTTACACGTTAAGATTTGCTGGAAAATTAGGCTACTTCACACTACTGTTCAAAAGTTTAGGTTCAGTAAGATTTTTTTTGAAAGAACTCAATACTTCTACTTAGCAAGATGAATTTAATTTAACAAATGTGAAAATAAAGACCTCTATATTGTTAAAAAAAAATTAATAAATGACTTTTGAACTTTTCTCTTCATCAAAGAATACTGAAAAAATGTATCATGGCTTTCTCAAAAATATTATACAGCACAACTGTTTTCAACGTTGATAATGAAATGTTTCTTGAACACCAAATCAGATTAGAATTATTTCTAAAAGATCATGTGACACTGAAGACTGGAAAAATGGCTGCTGAAAATTCAGCTTTTCCATCACTGGAACAAATTGTAATAATACTTCACAATATTGCTTTTTACTGTATTTTTGACCAAATAAATACAAACAAACTTTTGAATTTATATTTTACAAATATATCGAAAAACAACAGCTGATTATACTAGATTAACAAGACTGGTCAGGTTCTTCACAGTAGCGAGCAAATGTAACACTTCACAGGTTTAACGGTCCCTTAGGGAAATTTGGAAGTTTAGATAATTGTATGTATGTTTTAACACATTAAGTAAAAGCAATGCTCAAAATATATTGGCACTAATGAGTATAATAATGTAGCTATAGCCACAATTTCAAAACAGCTTAATATCTAGAACATAAATAAAAAGTCCTACTGTATAAATAAAATGTTGCATCTGAGTGTTGCTCACTTATGAATGTGACTTGTGAGTGTGCATTGAAACCACAAGTCACACTTCATTGTTTGTTCATTGATGTAAAAACTCACGACTGAGGGGCTCCTCCCAGGCCAAATCCCACGAGACCTCGCAAGACTAAGATCCAGCCGTAAACAGGTGCGAAAGCACTGAGTAGCCCATAGAACAATGTCCACAGCATGCACAGTATTAAACACTAAAAGATGGAGACAGTGAGGTTTATCAGTGATGTAATAATGACTGCTTTATGTTTATAGTTATATAAAGAATGACTGCATTGACATTATTCATTTACTCAGTTCACATGTGCTTGATTTAAACCAAACATACCACTTTTCGGCCATACTTGTCTGAAATGTTTCCCCAAAGTGAGGAGCTGAGCATCATTCCAATGAACACTACCTGACAAGGTACGTACAAAATAATAACAATACATTTAAGATTCAAAAGATTAAATATTATAAGAGTCTTGACAATACTAGCATTAACCTTAAAAGTCAACATATTCTTTACTCTATATTCTATCACTTTTTCATGAAGCTATAACCAAATTTGACCCCAGGAGGTGTTAGTGTACAACATTAAATATACTGACAGCTGTTATGAATGCCACTTTCCAGCTCGAGAGCCTCCATTCACAGCGCAGTTGAGGAGCTGCAATACTAAGGAGCATCATTTCCATAGCATCAGCCATCTTGGCATGGAAATAAGAAACATAGGAATTTTGTGAGTTTTCAGTAACAAATTAACGCTATTTGTTCAGTAAACGTCACATGTATTTAAAATGTCTTACCCATGCAACTCCGGTTAGCATAGACAGCTTCCATTGAAACCTTCCAAAACCAATAGCCTCAATTGCTTCCTCCACAGTGAAGGTTTCTAGTGAAAAATAAATACTCACTTAATGATAATTCATCTGAGCTAGTATTTATTTAGTAAAATTACTGTGAGAAATTAAATTCTGTTGACAAAGTATTTTCAACTGACTGATAACCATGATGCTGCAATACTTGTGACACAAATTTATCGGTTTTCTGAAAAGCACAAAACTAGAATAGTTTGACTGGAATGAAAAAAACCCTCACAAGCTATAATTGATCAGTCTTTCTGCCTGTCTATTTGTGCCTAACTATATAAGAATATTTTTTTATTTGAGCTTTAAAACCTACTTTTTGTTATACTCTATAAAACAAAAAATGTTTGTTGCTCAATATCCATAGCCTACATACATCATGCTATTTCTTGAACAAAAAATATTTTTTGATCATCCTAAACTGACCTCACACCTTCTGAAGACCATAAATGAACTCAATCCAATTACACGAGTCAGGCCTTAATCACCATTTTAGGCTTTAAACATTCAACGCAATCCTGGAATATAGAGAAATTGTTCAAATTGTGCATTCATGTAGAAAAGGAATGCCAACCTGACATTCCAGAGCTTCCAATCTTGCTGTCCCCCAAATCCGCTTGCTCCGGAATAGTGCAGACTCCTTCATTTCCAGATTGTGCCTCATGAACACTAAGTATGCTTTTTCAAAAATACAGACTTTAGCCTTTGTACAGTTAACAAAATCTAATGCAAATCTGAAACTGATTAAATATTTAAAATAAATATTATTGAAGCTGCTCTAGGCTTTTAATTTCACAAACTAAACATAATTTAAGACTGCATCCTTTGTCTGGCATTTCCAGGCTACGGTTTTCAGTTTTCAGTCTATTACAAATTAAAAAATAAATTTTTACTATTAAACAAAAAACACACATGGATTACCTGATATCAGTGTCTTTCCATCGTTTGTAAGCCACTTGCGATGATCTTGTCAACCCACTCATTTCACTCGGCTATAATGGAACGCTAAACCATAACAGCACATTTAGCTCAAGAACAGGTTAGACCAGTGTGCGACTCTGATTACATCAACATAACATTGGGGATGGTAAACCTAGGGAGTGGGCTTGGCCTTAAGTAGTTACACAGTCCTCCAGAGTACAACCCACATGGTATCATGTCATCCCTAAACAACAAGCCACTCCAGCCCTAATCCAGGTCAAGAGGATGTGTGGGATTCTTTAGTGCAATCTTATTCATTGCCATTAGAAAATTTTGTTAGATAAACAGTAGTATTAGGGATGTTAAGAACAGGGGAAACTATTGGTTCTTCTCATAAACTAGGCATGTACCACATGAACAGTGAAGAACCACATCCTCTTTTGAATGAATTAATGATAATCACTCTTTCGTTGTGTTCTTTTTCTCCAGTTGGGCATAGTTAGGCCGCAAAGTAATTCAGAATTTTATTTCTAAGACAAAATATAATTTTTTAAAATTTATTTAATTCACAGGTATACACACACTTCATTCTAGTTATAATATGCACAAACAGCAAAGTAAATAACTTTATAATAAGCTGAACTGCCACAGAAACTGACTAAAACTACTAGGGCATTAGTTCTCAACCAGGTGGCTGCCGGATGACATAAAAATAATTTAAAATATTAGATTAAAATAAATAAACTTGAATCTAAATGTGGCAAGCAGGGCGGGGACGAGAGCCATGGGAACGGAGCAAGGGCGGTGGTGCGAGTGTTAATGAGCCTCACCTGCACGCCACACTGGTTTCAAGTCCCACAGAGGAGCTCCGGAAAGATGAAAGGAGGAGTTGACGACAGTGCAAGATGAGAGATTGTCTGGTGATTGGGATATGAGAGGTTCTGTGGCTCTTACCAATGGAAAAAGTGTAATGAACTTGGATCATATGAGGCACCTCAGCCCAGGGGCACAACTGCACATTTGCTTAGGGGTATGCAAGATCAGTGTTGGCCACCCATCATCATCACATCCCTAACACTTTTAGATATGCCTACCAGTGAAATGTTCGATACTACAGCAAAACTACTAGCCTAGCTGTAAAAGTCAAACATTATTTAAAAAATATATACAGTAAATATTAATTTAATATATCAATAAATAGTATTTGAGTTTATTGCCATATCAGCATCACTGGCTATTACATGGCAGATGCATACTACACATTTAACAAAATAATATCATATAGATTTTATAAAATTCAACTACAATTCAACAAAACAAACAAAAATAAGTACATGTACAAAATGAATATAATTCTATAAAATATTCTTTAAATGTACTTTGTAAATGGTAAAAGTTTTTCTGGATCCATTAACAAGTTCTTAAAAGTTTGTCCTGATAAAAAGCACTGTCCAAAAGTATATGTTTTACAGACAAGATAGTACTTGTTACAATCCACGCCTGTCCTGAACTCCATTTCCCATGATCCTCCCTGTCTCACACCTGAAATCACTCACTCCTCATCTCTCCCACTCTCCCTGGATTCCCTGCACCTGGTCATCGTCATTAGCACTCCCTTTATATTGGTCTCACTTCCCTGCACTCCTTGTCCGTTCTTATGTGTTATGCCTATGTGTGTCGTGTTCTGTATCCCTTGGTAAATAAAGACCCATCTTTGTGGAAGCCCTGGATCTTCTCTTCCCTGCTGCACTACACACCGTAACAGAAGAACGGACCAAACAGAAGGACTTTGCTAGATGGGCCTCTTCCTCTTCCCCAGCTCTCCCAGGCTCCCCAGGAGAGAGACTTCAGCGGTGGACCGGCTGTGGAGGCTTCGGCAGGACGGTCGCCCGCTGGAGAGGTACGTGGAGGAATTTGCTGAGCTCTGTTATTTGGTGAACTGGCCAGATGCTTCTCTTTCTGCCTGTTTTCTGATGGGCCTGGACGAGGATACGATTCGCTTCATTGAACCTGCCTGCTCCTTCTCCCTCGTAGAAACCATTAATATGATCCTATTTTTAAATTGTTCTGATTTTGAAATTGAGGAGGTTCAGAGCGAGGTGTGTCGTCCTCGTCCGGTCCCCTCAGAGAAGCAGGCAGCCTGGTCAGTTCCACCATCGCCAGCTTCCTCCACCAATCCTTCCAGTGGGTCTCCCAGTTCTGTCCTGCTCGTCCCACAGCCCCAACCAGCAAGGACTACGTCCACCACTGTATCCGAGCCCTCGTCTCCTGCCAAGATGGCCGCCGCCACGCCAGAGCCAGTAGAAGACGGGTGGCTAATGGACTTCTGGAGTGAACCAGTCACTCCAGCTCTCCGCGAACCCGCTCCTATGCTCCGCGAAGCCGCCTTAGTTCCCCACGACCCAGCTCTCCACGAGTTCACCCCAAACCTCCAAGTTCCCGCTCCGAGTCTCCTGGATTCCGCTCCAGGCTTCCAAGTTCCCGCTCAGAGTCTCCTGGATTCCGCTCCAGGCTTCCCCGTTCCCACTCCGAGTCTCCTGGATTCCGCTCCAGGCTTCCAAGTTCCCGCTCAGAGTCTCCTGGATTCCGCTCCAGGCTTCCAAGTTCCCGCTCCGAGTCTCCTGGATTCCGCTCCAGGCTTCCCAGTTTCCGCTCCGAGTCTCCTGGATTCCGCTCCAGGCTTCCCAGTTCCCGCTCCGAGTCTCCTGGATTCCGCTCCAGGCCTCCCGGATTCCGCTCCAGGCTTCCCAGTTCCCGCTACGAGTCTCCTCGAGCCCGCTCCAGCTCTCCTCGAGCCCGCTCCAGCTCTCCTCGAGCCCGCTCCAGCTCTCCTCGAGCCCGCTCCAGCTCTCCTCGAGCCCGCTCCAGCTCTCCTCGAGCCCGCTCCAGCTCTCCTCGAGCCCGCTCCAGCTCTCCTCGAGCCCGCTCCAGCTCTCCTCGAGCCCGCTCCAGCTCTCCTCGAGCCCGCTCCAGCTCTCCTCGAGCCCGCTCCAGCCCAGGAGCTCATCCCATTCCGCGTGCCCTCCATACTACCCCTGAATTCCCCCAAGAAAGTTTTGGGGGGGGGCTATATACCCAGGGGTGGGGAACATGTGGGTGGAGCACATGTGGGTGGGGCTCCTGATCCGCCATGGACTCCCAAGGCTCCTGATCCACCATGGCATCCCACGGCTCCTGATCCGCCATGGACTCCCAAGGCTCCTGATCCGCCGTGGACTCCCAAAGCTCCTGATCCGCCGTGGACTCCCGAGGCTCCTGATCCGCCGTGGCATCCCGAGGCTCCTGATCCGCCGTGGCATCCCACGGCTCCTGACCCGCCGTGGCATCCCACGGCTCCTGACCCGCCGTGGCCGCCCGAGGCTCCTGACCCGCCGTGGCCGCCCGAGGCTCCTGACCCGCCGTGGCCGCCCGAGGCTCCTGACCCGCCGTGGCCGCCCGAGGCTCCTGACCCGCCGTGGCCGCCCGAGGCTCCTGACCCGCCATGGCCGCCCGAGGCTCCTGACCCGCCATGGCCGCCCGATGTCCTAGTCCCGCCCTGGAGACCTCTGTACCTGTCTGCACCTCCCCCGCACCTGCGTGTAGGTCTCCAGGGCGCCCACCCCCCCTCCCCGGTGTTTCATCTACGGCGCGAGGACGCGCCTACCGGGAGGGGGAAGTAATGTTACAATCCACGCCTGTCCTGAACTCCATTTCCCATGATCCTCCCTGTCTCACACCTGAAATCACTCACTCCTCATCTCTCCCACTCTCCCTGGATTCCCTGCACCTGGTCATCGTCATTAGCACTCCCTTTATATTGGTCTCACTTCCCTGCACTCCTTGTCCGTTCTTATGTGTTATGCCTATGTGTGTCGTGTTCTGTATCCCTTGGTAAATAAAGACCCATCTTTGTGGAAGCCCTGGATCTTCTCTTCCCTGCTGCACTACACACCGTAACAGTACTACAGTATTAACATTTTGGTGCTTCAGCTTCAATAAAATGCCCATGAGTCAGTCTAGTATGACCTATCCGACACCTTGTATACAACTTGGTCGTGTCTTGATTTAAAAGGGTAGACACATCTTTTCCCAATCACAGAATTTATTTCAAATAATTTGTTATTTTGACATTCTACTTGCCATTTCTCTAATATATATTGGTTAATTATTTATGTGCAAGGGTGGAATTTGGCATTCACTGTTTCTTTCTCCAAGAACTTGTTCTGCAATCACGTCTGCTTGCTCATTTCCAATAATGCCACTATGTCCTAAAAATCCAGCAGAAAACAATGTTGTAATTGAGTCAAACATTTTGAAAACAGGCAGCTTTGACATAGTTACAGTAGAAATACTGGAAATATATTAGCATATATGGAGCTTATTGTTTTCTTGTACAATGGGAGGCTAACTTTTTTTTTTTTTTTTTTTTTTCTCACTCTTGTAATGTTAGTAGGTTAAAAATGTTCATGTTTTGAATCATTCAAACAGGTAATATCACCAGATCTGACATTTAATCATATTTAAACACAACACATGCAAGATCATGTGACCTGTCATGTCTCTGCTCGGCTAATAGTTACTTTCATGGTGTAGGAAACATGGTTTAGGTCTGAAGTTTCGCTTTCAGTTTTGCAAATGGTAGAGCGAACCTGAATTTGCATGACATGGCAGCATAACAGTGATGCAGCAGTATTTGTGAAGGGGTCTCTGAGAAACACCAACGAGTGCATACACTTATCTTATTTTGGACATGTCAAAAGGTAGGTTAAGGCTGTGAGAAAGTTCAACAAGCTCTATATTTAAATTACTGTTTCAAGTAATTAGTGTAAAAAAGAATTTATTCAAACTTTCTTGCATTTCCTAGGCCTTCACATTTTGGCAAGCCAAGTAGGCTACCGTCCTTTCATAAAGAGTGCTATGAGTGTGTGCTATTCCTGTTTTTCCCCCTGTAAATGATACAGCATCCTGCAAAGAGCAAGTTAGTGGTGAGAACATGCAGCTCAGTGAGGAGCAGCTACATCGAATAGAGCAGAACAGACGCGCCGCACTTGAACGACTGGCCAGCCGAAACGTACCTGTACCTGTTGGTGAAAGCTGGCGAAGACAAATTGGGACTGAATTTACAAAACCTTATTTTACAAAAGTAAGTGATACTCAGTATGAGACATTATTAACATTAAGAAGATGAAATAAAAAAAGACTTCCTGTTTTGGTTCTATTTTCCAGCTAATGTCTTTTGTTACAATGGAGAGGAAATGCTTTACTGTCTATCCCAGCCCTGAGCAGGTGTTTTATTGCACAACTTTGTGCGCAATAGATAATGTAAGTTCCTTAATATATGAAAATAAAAAGCTAATAAAGATAAGTGCTTTTTAGTGCAATTTTAATACACTACAGGTTGTGTTTGTGTTGACAGGTAAAAGTGGTCATTCTTGGGCAAGACCCCTATCACCATCCAGGTCAAGCCCATGGTTTGGCCTTCAGTGTGCTGAGGCCAAAACATCCTCCTCCTAGGTACACCATTGTACTGAACTGTGAAAATACCTATATTTCAATCATCTCACCAAAATGACATCTCAGCAAATTCACACAGAGCATGTGTTTGCAAGTAAAAGAGTTTGAGTTTTCTTTTAACTTGAGCGCTGCATATTTAGAATGCTGTGTCATGTGTGAGACGTGGCAAAAGAGGCAAGACATTAGCACAAAGATCATGTCCAACTAGTGCATTTACATAGAAAAACAATGGAAAAGTAGCAAAAAAAACGTGTTCTGTGTGTACAACCCCTTACTGTACATCTCTAATGATAACTCTGTATTTTCATATTTGTTGACTTGCTTCACTTATTGCAGTTTGGAGAACATATTTACGGAGCTGACAGAAGATATTGTTGGCTTCCAGCACCCAGGTCATGGAGACCTCACAGAATGGGCTAAACAGGGTAGGTAATCAACATACAATACCGTTTGGCGTCAGGAAGATTTTTTTTTCAAAGACCTAATACTTTTATTCAGCAAGGATACATTAAATTGATAAAAAATTACAGTAGTGACATTTATAAAGTTACAAAATATTTTCATCAGCACAACTGTTTTTATCATTGATAATAAGAAGACATTTTTCTTGAGCACCAAATCAGCATATCAGAATGATTTCTGAAGCATCATGTGACACTGAAGACTGGAGTAATGGCTGCTGAAAATTAAGTTTTGCCATCACAAAAAAAATATTTCACAATATTGCTGTTTTTATTGTATTTTTGATTATATAAATGTAGCCTTGGTGAGCATAACGGCCTTCTTTCAACAACATTTAAAAATCTTACAGACCTCAAACTTTTTGAACAGTTGTGAATGAGCCTGTTATCAGAAATAGCATCATTTGTAAAGAAAACTGATTTATTAAGTTGAATGTAAATGTTCTTTCCATTGTCAGGTGTTCTGCTGCTGAATTCTGTGTTGACAGTGAGGGCTAATCAACCCACCTCTCATGAGGGTCAAGGTTGGGAGCTCTTCACAGATGCTGTGGTCCTGTGGCTCAGTAGTTACCTCAATGGCCTGGTCTTTCTGCTTTGGGGCTCGTATGCTCAGAGGAAAGGCAGAGTGATTGACAGAGTAAGTTCATGGAGACAGAATTATGAAATGTAAATATATTTATCAGGAATAAAAGGTGCACTTTGCAATTTTTACTTATTAAAGATGCTGAATGCTTACTGTTATATACCTGCACCTTTAAAAATCATTACAAGGCTGTATTTTAAAGAAATATCTAACTAGCTGTTTTTCCCCCCAGAAACGTCATCATGTCCTTGAGACTTCACATCCATCACCGTACTCGGCACATTTAGGCTTCTTTGGATGTAGGCACTTCTCTAAAACTAACATGCTACTTAAAGCATCAGGAAAGAATCTGATTGATTGGACAGCTCTCTAAAATAACATTATGTTATTTATTCTTTACATTTTTTTTTTTTTTTTTGTAAAACAGAGAGGCTGTGAACATTACATATCTCACATTACAGTTAAATTTGTTGCATTTTATACTGCAGTTATGTTGCAAATAGGTCACAACTCCCTGTAGTGAGGTTGACCTTGTATTCATCATGCCAGTTGTTATAATGCAAATAATTACATTATTTGTACAATAAATGAATACCGTTAATGAATGTATTTCATTAGTCATATTGGACAAAAGGAGTGTGATTTTATGGACTGATACTGTATTTCAGCTTCAAATTAAAAAAAGTTAAAAACGATAATGTGAATGTGATTTTAAAATATAATTCTAGACAGATAGAAGTAGCATAGAGAAACGTGTAATAGCATTAAACACAATCTTCAAATATTGCCAAAAAGTTAGTTAGTCATTTAGATGGACATTTTGACAAATCTCCTTTTTCATTACATTTTTTTTTAAAACGACAACACAATGCTGATTTACAATAGCTTATTTTGAATTGTACAAAAAAAAAATATCACAATGTATATTTAGATCACACTGTAGTCTGCCTTGAGCATTTGGGAATGAGGCCAGTCGCAAACTAAAAAAAAAGAAAAGAAAAATAGGACACTACGACAGCCCATGTAGAGCATGTTTCATAGTGGGATGTCCATAAATTCAGGTGCAGCAGCCATAATAAGCAGTGTCCCACTTCAACTCTTCTTGGACCTTGTCTTTTTTTTTTTTTTTTCTACTCTGGACACCAGCGCACATACAGAACGGTACACCTCTCTGCACCACTGGCACTGTCCTGTCCCATTCTCTCCCGGGACTCTCAATTGAAACAAACCAACAGGACGTGAATTTTGTCTTCCTTAAAACATGTACTGTCTGAACTCTAAGGTAAGATCTACTAACTGCTTATAGTAATGCTTGTGCTCAAGCTTATTTCTTAACACTGAAATACTGAGCTTAACCTATATACATACATATATATATATATATATATATATATATATATATATATATATATATATATATATATATATATATATATATATATATATATATTTCCTTAAGTGTTTACATTATAAACCTTGTAACATGTAATGTTTGAGGATCTACTATCACGGTCAGTTTAGTTCCTATTTAGCTGAAGTGTGTTGTGTTTAGTTACAAGGGCGTCTCTTTTACCATTGTATCCACTTGCACCATTAACGTATAAATTAGGTCAAAGGTGTAGTCAGGGACACTAATTACGGCTAGGAACATTAACATGGCCACTTTGTGCCTCTGTGGATGTTGTGATGATTTTGATTTGCTAATTATAAAACGTTCTGCATTTACCTTTTTGTTTTGAATTTAGCCTATTCTTTTATTGTTTTGAAGCCAAGTGTTATCAAAAGCTAAACGATTAGTAATAAGATGTTGTGGAAAGTTAAGTTTACCTTTGGAATCTTGTCTACTAAGAAGTCATTCAAGTGGAAAGGCTTTAGGAAAAAGCCAAACGTGTGCTACTAACAACATTAGCCCAGCCGATGGCATGAGTTCGGGGTTATCTGTTGCTATGAGTTCGGGTGCTATCTGTTGGCCTGACCAATTGGCAGATGATCAGATAACATGTTTGGAAACAGGCAGTGACTTTGCAGTTGGCTTTGGTGATTTTTTTTAAAGTAGATAATGTGGGTGGCAGGGACGGAGCTCCTTTGGCCACCCCGCTCACAGCTCTGTATCTTTTTTTTTTGGGACAAGAATTGCATTTATTTAAATGCAGAACCGTCTTAAGACCAGAAAAAACGGGAGACTTTTCAGCCGCGCACTCAAACTTCGCCTCGGAACTAGGCACAGGTCAAACGAGTGCGGAAAAGTTACAGATTCCCAATGAGCGAACGGCGAACAGTAGATATATCCTACGTCAATGTTTCTCAACTGGTGGGTTCAAGACCGTTTTGAGTGAGTCGCATTGTGTGCAGTCAAGGGAACAGTAACACACGTAATTCTCAGTTTTTTCGATGCCACTTTTATTTTGAAAGACGTTCTGTGAAAACTGGTGACGCTTCTGTCAGATGCTGAGAGAAACGCGTTGTCCTGATTCAGTATCTGCGGTCAGATGAGATGTTATCAGTATGTCAGTAGCGGTCCTCAGTGTCTGCCGTTATGCTGTGCTCGCGGAGCGCACTCTTTAATACCACGCGCAAATGTGGCGCGCTGTATATCACTTCAAATCAAACGCAAAAGAAACTACGAGCATGCAAAGTCGCAGTTCTGTCCTCTAAAAAGTCATGAAATAACCAAAAATGTGATTAAAGTTGCGTCAAAACTGTGAGTGCACGTATGTATTTGTAAATATGAGTCACGTGTCTCTGGGAAAAAAAATTCTACCATATGAGATCACAATATAAGGCACAAACTGATATGTATTTTTTACATTTATTTGTACTAGAAGATAGGCGCTAATTTTGCTTTAACGTGTAAAGTAGCCTATACAATAGAGAACACACTTTTTTTGTGATATATCTGTTGCAATTATTTATTTTGACAACTAATATAGAAAGTTAAACATTCAGTGTTTTTGGTTGCAAGGTTTAGAAACAGTCCTTACAGTATAACTCAGAATTTTTGAAGAGTTCATTGATTATATAAAATAAATGAAGATTGAATAATTTAGTCTCAAGAAGATGCAACAATGGAGAACAAGCTATTGGGTTTTTGAGAATCAGAACCAAGCTGACTGAGCAAGCTGAACTTTAGCTATAATGAAGTCCCTTGCCTGGAGGTGAGGAATAACAAAAAATGGTCACTCAGTATTCCATTATCTAATTCACTACTATCTCAATTACAATTAAGTACAAATCATATGTATTCAGTTGTGTTGTAGGCACTAAAACAGTCCATTGTAGTCAAATCCACTTTTATGTTGAAACAATGAAGATTTCTGTGCCACCCCAGACTGGTTGCTGGCCCCTGCTTGGCCACCCCTATGAAAAAAGTCCTGGTGGGTGGAGGAGATCAATGTCAAACTGGTTGTGGTATTCAGAGTCAGGTTTCAGGAATACTTCACTGGAAATACTGTAGATTTGGACTTCACACAGAAAGGCAACATTTGGATGACATGGCGCTTCGTAAGTAAATATTTAGCTCAAGTGTGGTACATATCACACATGGATGGGCAGTCTGATAAATATTGTTTCAGACCAATTTAAAAAAAATAGGTTAATCTTTTACTTCATTACCAAATAATTCTGACAACCTGTCAACCACATTAAAGAAGGCGTACATAAGGCACTTTTTCTATTATTATATTGATAATTATTGTCATCAGTGTTATATTTAATGTAGATTGAATTCCTGAAATATTGATTGGGTATTATATTCAATATATGAAAATTTTGCACCTATAGCACCCAATAGACAGTGGTTTACATTATCTCTTCACTGAGTGTCTGATAATAAAAGAAACAACTATGGCAGCCATAAACCAGCTCATAAAAAAATAAAGTCATAACCTAAATATTACATTACAAAAATGTTTGATATTAAATAAACCTTGAGTTCATTGCTTCTTTCAAATCATTGGTACACTCCTCTCATATCGGTGCACTTGGTTCATGTCCCAAAAGTCAGCTATTACAAGCTTAAACTGGTAGCTGGTCCAGTCTAGTAGCTTAGTCAGGTCACCACCAGCTTGGCCAGGTGCCAGCAAGCTTGGGCAGACCTTGCAGACTAATTTTACAAGCTAGTAAAGATTGAGGCAGATAATAGATGCATGTTGTGCTGATTGGTTTATTTACATTAAAAGGATAGTTCACCCAAAAATGAAAATTAGCCCATGATTTACTTGCCCTCAAGTCATCCTAGGTGTATATGACATTCTTCTTTCAGACAAATTTTTATATTATATTAAGTTAAATAAAAAAATGTCCTTACTTTTTCAAGCTTTATGATGGCAGTGAATGGAGGTTGAGATTTTGAAGATAAAAGTAATCCATACGGCTCCGGGGGGTTAATAAAGGCCTTCTGAAGTGAAGCAATACGTTTGTGTAAGAAAAATATCCATATTTAAAACTTTAAAAACTAAAATAACTAGCTTCCGGAAGACGGCCTTCGCAAGTCGACTTAAGTTTTGTACATATTCCGCAAGAACAAATAAATTGGTTAGTTTTCTCGAGGTGGCAAGAACAAAGTTCGTTCTTGTCAGGACATTTAAATTTCTGACCAATCACACAATAGTTCTCGGACACCCACAAGAAAAAAGTTCTGCTCAAATGATGTGTCGAGAACAAGCTGCGAGAACTCCCAAACCAGGGCTGCGAGAACAAAATGACGCCATATATATGACATATCAAAATGACGTAATATATGACGCAGGATCTAGGAGTATCGGAAGCTTTGACACCTCTCGTGGTTCAAACAGGGCTCAAACTAACTCAAGCCCCTCTTCTCTTATATTGAAATGGCATTTCTCTTTAAAAATTCTCATTTTAGACTTCTAATTCACGACCGGTGTTTTGTTTTGCTCTATCCTCTGGGCTTCCGCGTTCGTCAATACGTCATGCGTCATGTCAGGGGTTACGCTTTCGCCATAAATCGATGCGTATGGTCGTCTGTCGGAAGCTAGTTATTTTAGTTTATAAAGTTTTAAATATGGATATTTTTCTCACACAAACGCATCACTTCGCTTCAGAAGGCCTTTATTAACCCCCCGGAGCCGTGTGGATATCTTTTATGATGGATAGATGCACTTTTATGGACTTCAAAACAGAATCAGCCATTCACTGCCATTATAAAGCTTGGAAGAGCCACTAATTTTTTTTATATAACTCTGATTGTATTTGTCTGAAAGAAGAAAGTCATATACACCTAGGATGGCTTGAGGGTGAGTAAATCATGGGCTAATTTTCATTTTTGGGTGAACTAACCCTTTAAGCTTGGCTACAATCTTTGTTAAATAAAATATCACACATCAGTGTAACGTCAATGTAAATAGTGGCAGACACTATTTAATATAATACAAGGTGTGAATACAGTAAATACTATAATTGTACAAAATATTTATTGTGTCATAGTCAAATCCACCATATTGCAGACACCATATTGAATGGATCCGATTTTAACAGGTTGGAGTGGTTCAATGGTGAAAAGAAAAAGCAGACATGACTAGGTTTTAGACAAAATTACTGCCTTTAGTTGGACACATTTTAGAAACCAATTCATTGAGAGGCTTCTTGTTCAGTGCTAATGCAGGACACAAACAGTTTTAAATGATCCAGTCTTACTTGGTGAACTTGTTCAACCGTTTCACTGAAAATAATTGGTTCACAAGCTGGGCATTTTTAGGGGCAGTGGCCCGAACCAAAAAAAAAGTATTTTTGTCAAAAAAATTTACATCTCAAGGTATGAAAATCTAAAAGTACATTAGTGAAGTAAGTAGGGCATCTGAACCATACATTACCTGAGGAAGGTTAGAGGTAAACATCCACTGACTCAGGTTCCATCAGAACCTCAAATGACCGTCCCAGCCGTCAGAGTGATTACACATCTATCAGTTTGTAAAAATAAAACAGGCAATTTTACACCAAATGGGCTATGGGCCACGTGTTGGTGAGTGGGTAGTAATTAGCAGAAAACGGATCCACCTAATCAAAGATCAGTAACTAGACTCCAACAATGTAATTTTGTGCAGAGGAAGACAGGTAGGAGGGGAGGGAGTAGGGTGCTAGCTCAGGTTTCCACAGCCTTGTGTTACACATGGTGGGGCAGCAGCCGCTAAGGAGAGGCGCTGAATGAGATCTTCTCTTGCTGCCCCTCCATGAATCATTCAGCATCTTGGAGCAGACCAAGGGCTGAGTTTAGTAGTGGTGCTTAAAGTGAAATAACATCAGGAGAGGTCTTCACCATGGATAGAAATGTGAGATAGAGAAAGAGAAGAACAGTGAGAAAGAAAAGAAAACGAGCAGAACTGATCAGGACTGAATGTGAAGTGGATCACTCTAGATGTGTCTTCTGGTCTGAGTTTCCATCATGCCAGGGCAAACTGGACACTGAAAGCCCTTTGAACTACTGAACACTGGACTAATACTAGGAGAATAAAGACCTATTCTGGGAAAAAAAGCAATGGATACTGAGGTAATTCAGGAATATTTCATGTTTCTGCTGAGAGAGCAGCTGAAATAATGTGTGTAAAATGTGTACAATTTAAACGCTTATAGCTGTGCTCTTTTTTTATTCATTTGGCCTAAGATGAATTAGTATTGTGTGTATTTAGAGTATAAATGTTTGTCTCAAGAATGTGACAGCAAATTAGATCATATTACAAGCATATTTGTTTTGAATGCTAAATTAATAATACACAAACTGACAAAAAGTACTAAATAATTTTTGCTCTATAAGTTCCTCTTTATATTTTTTATTTTAGGCTTAATATTTTAAGCAAATGTGACTGTAAATGACAGTGAAAACACAGAAAAATAATTTTAAAAATGTAAAATTATTTTGGGGGAAAATTGAGTTCTCCCTCATACTTAAAATAATCTATAAATATTAAAAATAGAAACAGAGAAATCCAAGTAAATGATGTAAATAGGTTCAGGAAGGTGATTCAGATTCAGACTTTTATCTGCAAATATTGGTCAAGACTTTGTTTAGTCACCGTTACAGAAGAATGTGGGTCAGTGACCAACGATTAGCTCTATCTTTTTCCGAAGTCTCAAGCCATATTGTGAGCTGAGCACTGGGATCCTGTGACATACTGGAGTTTTGGGACAATAGCGTGGCCTCTCAGATGATGGTCAGTTAGCCAGATAGACTTTCCTTCTCCCTCAAAATCAGCTTTAATGTCTCAGTGACTTACTCGGAAATACAACAGGATGTATCTAATAACATTGACACCAAAGTGGAAATCTAAGTCATCATTGAAATTAAACGTTTTTTTTATTACATTTTTTCAATTCAGTCCTAATAAGTTGTGTGATTAGGAGGAAAATATCAGAAAGTTCAACTATAATATACACTGTAGTATAATGTGTATATTATTATATTAAGTTATTATGATATGTCATATTGTATCATATATAAATATTCACGTTGCAAACTAATTTTATAGTAAAACAAAAAAAGTCTTTCAGTTGGGTATTGGTACCAAGAAAGAAAAGTTTAAAATAGTTTGAAGCAAAGATGATGATTGTCTTTTAAACAGATTGCACTACATGACATGCTGTGTGTAATGAGAGAGGAGCACTGACAGACTGCCAGAAGCTTGGCATCCCCTTTTGGCTCTAGTTTGAGTGCTCTTTGCCAGCTGATAGACAGGACTCAAGTGTGATGCCAGCTTTATCTTTCATAACATTTCCTAGTCTCTGCACTTTCGCTTTTGTGGTACACAACAGACTGACAACTTACTTAGCAATTTTTATTTGGTAACACTTTATTTCTGTAGTCCACTTTAGACATTTTACTAACTATATAAATTTCGCAACTACATGTCAACTTCCAGTCATTAGAGTATTGGGGCCCTGTTTTAACAATCTAAGCACATGGCGCAGGTGCACTTGGGGCGTGTCAGAATCCACTTTTGCTAGTTTAACGACGGAAAAAATGGTCGGCATCCCAGGTGCATAGTCCAAAAGGGTTGTACCTAGTCTCTTAATAAGTCATGGGTGTGTTTTGGGCGTAACGTGCAATAAATCAATGTGTCATCTCCCATTCCCGTTAAAGCCAATTGCGCTTGCACCATGGCGGATTCGCTATTTACATGCTGGAATATAGACACCCTCAACCTGACGTACATGTGTGTATTGCCATGATTGGTCAAATAATTAGCCAGTTTCATTCATCATTACTGCTGATTGCATCTGATACATGCAATTACTATCCATTATGACATGTAGGCATTTTTATCTTTATGTACACAATAATAATCTTTTACATTATTTTTAATATTTGGAATGCAGAGGTGTAAAGAGTACCTGAAAACCGTACTTGAGTAAAAGTACAGATACTTTACAGCGAAAATGACATTACAAGTTACAAGTCACCAATTCCAAAACAACTTGAGTAGAAGTCTTAAAGTATCTGATTTTAACAGTACTTAAGTATTTTACTCATACTGAATGTAGGCTCAACACCTAAGAGACATGCCAGTGAAAATAAGAAACATTTGATATGTAAGATGAGAAATCATGTTTATTTTCTAAAATAAAAATAAAACTGAACACCTCAATACTGCAATAAATCAAGGTCGACACAACAGCCTTTTAAACGTCTACAAACTCTCAAATCTCAGTTAAGCTCAAGTGCACAAAAAGGCCATAAGTAAACCAATATCCTTCAAAAAGGTCTCATCAATATAGCGGTTAAATAAAATAATGTTAAATAAAATTAAATAGTCAACTTGCACTGGATGTGCTGGTTTGGTCTGCATCACCGGCTGCAGTCATGACCTCATCTCATATATCAAACACCTGCGATTCAGCAACTACCTGCTAATGCACTCTCAATCGCATGAAGTAGCCTTGTTGAAAAGTTTGGTAGCTTGGCGTCGTCATACTCAGATTCTAGTCAGAATATGAGTCTGATACTGCTCCATTGGGGTGTGATTATGGGGCGTGTTTCAACCAAACCAGGAGAGAAAGTGCCTCTGCACTCAATTGGATAGACCTACAACCAATCAGAGCAACGGAGTAAGTGATGTATGTTGAGCAGCATAGTTGTCAACAGAACTCAACTGCACGCATGCTGGAAGAAGTGGAAGAAGATAAGTGTAAACGATCTTTGCCGGTGTTCTGAAAATAATTTAAGGATACACGGAGTACTTGCCAACACAATCATCATTTTTGAGAGAAATAGTAAAGGTGAATGCATATACAAACAAGTTCTCCGTTTAGGATTAGAACAAATTCAACCCAAGCACTCTTTGGTGATGTGGATGATTACTTTACTGTCACCATCATTGTATAAAGCCCGCCCTGACAATTTGATTGGTCCGAACAGCTCTGGTTTGAGCATAGTTGCTCCACAACGGATCAAGTCCAGACCGAACTTCCCGAGCTTAAATGTTGTGGGCGGGGCTAAGTTTGGCTGGCATCCAGGCTACAAGTGTGGGTGAGTAAAGGCAAAACGCACAAGATATAGTACCTTCAATGCCCTTAGATGGTGATATCGCTTCTTTATAGCAGAAACAAACTGCTGCAGAAAAAGTTAGGTGCCATGCTAAATGTAATTACTCATCACAAATGTATTGGAGTAAAAAGTACATTTACTTATTCAAAAATGTAGTTAAGTAGAGAGAAAAGGCTAATATATTTGATGCTCAGTAAAACTACAAAGTAGCCAAAAAGATACTTGAGTAAAGTAACTAATTACATTTACTCAGATACTTTACACTACTGTTGGAATGTTTGTGTGTTGCTGCGTGCCCCTTGTGTGTAACAAGCAAAGTGTAAGCGCATTGTGCACCCACCTATTACTAACCTATTACTTGTTGGTCAATGGCGCAGTCGTTTTCAGTTGCCTCAAAATAGCAACACGCCAACAATGCGTCTGGACACACCTCGTTTTCCGACCAGCACGCCCATGGGCGAACAGATGGGCGCGAGTGCATTTGCTATTTAAACAACATGGTGCTGGACTTGAAAATTATAACTGCATCGGGCTGAAACTAAACACTTGCGTCGTGCCTGGCATCGCATTATGCCGAGCGTATGATAGGGCCCTTAGACTGTCTGCTTAATTTCCCTAACACTTTATTTTGATGATGAACAGACAATCTAAGTAACTTTGCAAGTATATATGTGACCCCTCAGGGCCTACTCGCTCCGCTCTGTGCGGACGTCGAACCCGAGTCTCCAGCATGGGAAGTAGGCATGCTAACAAGGACGCTTTAGCGTCAGTCGCTAGTGCGCCTCTTGAGGTCAGGGGAGCGAGGTTTACCTGCACAGCTCTTACTAGCTGTCCTCCGTTACATATGTCAACATATTCTACTAACACTATCCCCAACCTAACAGTCTTCTTATACTCTGAGTTAGTTGACATGTAGTTGCAAAATTACTTATAGTTAGTAGAGTGTCTAAGTGGACTATCAAAATAAAGTGTAACCTTTTATTTTACTAACGTTACAAAACTTTAAAATAATCTTTGGACAGTTCAGTTTAGAAAATTAAATTTACTGTAACGTATTGTGCACATCTTGTGGTTGCAAGTGGACTTCTTCAAATATTATATTATTAGTGACATTTGTGTGAGGGAGAAAGACAGAGAGAGAGTGAGTGTGTGTGTGTGTGTGTGTGTTTCATCTGTTCTTAGAGGTAAATCAAGCATCAGTAGCACCAGACAGGAATGGTTCATTTATTTTTTGTATGCCCGTGACCTTGGCCCAAATTTCATCCCTTGACAGGAACGGAGAGGAACTGTGTAATCTCTGTTAGAAATACATTTGCCCTCAGGTTTAAAGGAACCAAGATAGGACAAACCTATGATGAACAGAGCTTTTCAGGATGCAAGACAATAAATCCATAACGATTTCTGTTTTAGACAGATGTTTCTTGACACACACACACAGACAGACCCCGCTTCCTTAGCAAACTTTTTATTAATGACTTCCCTTGGTGGAAGCGGTGAGTGTGATATGACATTGTTTCCTGTTGTACTTGAAATAATCACAGATGCTCTTTACAAAACTG
The DNA here is from genome assembly GCA_039654625.1 of Rhinogobio ventralis. NCBI lineage: Eukaryota > Metazoa > Chordata > Actinopteri > Cypriniformes > Gobionidae > Rhinogobio > Rhinogobio ventralis. Next base: position 20,958,255 of record CM077194.1, read on the forward strand.
GATAAGATCCCACAGTTCCCACATCAGTACACAGAGAAACAATCACTGCACTGAAGGTAAGGGCTCCCACTTTTACTTTACTTTGTGTTATCTTTTACATGTGCATTCTTTAGATACATTTTCAAAATATTGTCCGAGGTTTAAGATAGGCCTGTAATACGAGAGAACCAAAAAATGTAATAATTACACAGTTGTAGATTTATATTTATTCTTGAAGTGAATTCTGAGCAGAGCATGTTGGTGCAGCTGGATTAAAATACAGCTGACTGTGCTGTGAAAATAAATAGTGTAAATGTGTCTTAGTTATTTTAATGGTGTTTTTATGTAACAGGATTGGAGGGTTAGCCTATGACTAATAATGTCATATTAAGAATCACACTGTTGCAACAAATAAAATTTAGTCTCAGCTATACTGTTTTTCTTTAACAAAACATAAATGATTTAGCCTTATGTTAATATTTGTATAGTTATAGATAATATTTGCAATATTTGTACACACATCATTTTAAATTAGTTTTCACCATAAATTATGTGGTAGAGTACAACAGGGCTAAATGCACACCCAAAGAAAAATGTGTTTTTCATTATTCCCATAGTGTATGATTGCAGAAAAAAATATTGAACATTAATGGAGCAACATATTTTGTGTGAAAATAAATCATAAAAGTGGTTTATTTTTATTAATAATCACATAAATGTATGAGGTGGCAAGGTGGGCACACAGTATTTATACAAATACTTTAGCTAAAATTATGTTTTTAATAATGTCTAAGATTAAAAACAATATACTTCAAAACAATAACTTTAGCAACGTTTGTACTATATTCAGTTTATTTTGATGAATAAAATAATTCATTTTTGTTCAATAAATACTGTCATTAAAATATGTTAATATAAAAATATATTTTAAAAACACAGAAACAAAATTTAAAAAGTAAAGATTCTGAAAGCATTGATCCCATAATAATAATACTAATCTAATATAGATTTACAGTAGTAACAATAAACAATATTTTATTATATGATATGATTAATATAATATTTTTTTAAATATGATGGTTTCATTATAAATATGGTGATTATATCTAAGGTGGACACCCAACTTAATGTATGATATTTACCTTCTGAATCTAATCATGTCATGTCAACAAATGAAAAAGAAAGCCAGCTGTTTATTATCATGTTATTATGGTGCCTTTTACTCCAAATACCATATTTTAACATATTCTTTAGTTATTGAAAAATTGTTGCTTTAATTACCTTGAACAAAACTGAAAAGAAGTCATTTGTCTCAAAATATATTCAATCATTTTAGTGATTATCATTTGCTACATAAATCTACATAAAAAAAAAATAAATAAAAAAAAATTAGTTCAAATAAGCACAGAATCAACTTTGCACTGCTGCTGTCAAGGGTCATGTCATGGATCAGTCAAATTTCCACGTGCATCTTGAAAAGCGGATGTTTTGCGGCAGGTTTTTGTGCCATCTAGTGGTTTAGAGGAAAATAAAAGCAAAGGCGCTTTTTACTCTGGTGCCCCGTTGTACCCTAATTCATAGTTTTTACTTCCAAAAACCATAAATTTGAAAATATTTTACTTTAAAATTTTCACCAAATATGATAAGGTAACACACTCACCGGCCACTTTATTAGGTACTGCTGTTCAACTGCTTGTTAACGCAAATATCTAATCATCCAATCACATGACATCAACTCAATGGATTTAGGCTGACCACGTCCATCCCTTCATAACCACAGTGTACCCATCTTCTGATGGCTACTTCCTGCAGGATAATGCGTCATGTCACGAAGGTCAAATCATCTCAAACTGTTTTTTTGAAGATGATTTCACTATTCTCAAGATCAACTCACTCAATCCAATAGAGAATCTTTGCGATGTGGTGAAACAGGAGATTCACATCATGGATGTGTATAGCCGACAAATCTGCAACAACTGCGTGATACTACATATGTCAATATGGACCAAAATGTTTCCAGCACCTTGTTGAATCTATGCCACAAAGAATTAAGGCAGTGCTATTATTTTTTTTAATTATTTTTTAAAGATTTTTTTTAATAAAACTTTTTAGAGGACATAGGTCTTTATCAACACACAAAAATGATATCCTTCCTGTTTGTCAAAAGACCAAGATAGACCTTGCCGGTATCAGTGTTGACTGATGAATGTTTCTTTTGATGGACTGTGCAGAAAAACATTTTAGATAAGATAAGTAAGGCTGGGCTCAGATGGTTCATGGCATATTGTTGACAGGATTTGTTCCAGGCCAAAATGATATATTACTGGATGTAGGGTGATATAATAAAGTCAAAGTGAAGGAAAGTCAGTGATGTTGGCCATTTGTGTACATCTGTGAGAGACTATTGTTAAATAATCACCATTAGGATTCTTTTTTAAATGATCTTGAAGAATATAAATAGTAAGTAAATTAAATAGGTGTTTTAAAGTACAAATTCTAATGTTGTTGCTGCACAAACTGTTACAGTGAAGGAAACAAGGTGAAAACATTTAAGCTACTTCATAATAACAATTAATTTCTTAATGTCAAACAGGAAAAATCATGAATATCTGTGACATAAAAATAAAATTAAACCGGTTTATTATGCAGTTTAATCTTCTCTTTTGAAATAAGAATGTTGTGTAAAAACACATCTACCTTTTATTGGAATCGCTGATCAACACTTGTTCCTTTATTTTTCTTGTCTGTGATTAACAGAGTTTAGAGGAGCGCTGCCAGCGGATCCTGCAGGAGATGGAGGGGTGTTTGACGGCTCGGGACCGGGTGGGCATTCAGGACTTTGTTCTCCTGGACGCCTACACCAGTGAGACAGCATTTATGGACAACCTTAGAAAACGGTTCAACGAGAACCTCATATATGTGAGTCCTGCACCCACTCATGTGACCTCTTAAAATAGACTGTGATAAAGGCCAGCAATGCAATATCCAGTATCACTGTTACTTTCATTATTGAGATGGGGTAGAGAATAATGCGGACTCTCATGCTGAACACAGGTCACTGCACACAGCAGGTAGCCTACTAAGTGAAAATGTTCTCTATACATCTAATTTGCCTTGTCGCAAGAACTGGAAACTAACTTTACTGATGATTCAGCATGGAGAATTTTCTGTTTAAGGTTATCAAGGGCACCTTACAAAGATAAACCTCCAATGAGAAACTGCTGAGACAGTTCTCATTATGATCCTTCTTTAACCCGTGAGATTATATTTTTTGGCAGATTGTTCCAGAACAAACTTTTTAAAAGTTGACAACATATTCCTATTGTTTTATTGAACTCGGATCATAACTCAATATTCTTTTGAGGCAAAGGGCTGGACTTTTTCTGAAATGTCCTTGTCTTTCTTCTTTTAGACCTACATCGGGACCCTCCTAGTGTCAGTAAATCCTTATAAGGAGTTGGGTATCTATACCAAGAAGCAAATGGACATTTATATGGGAGTCAACTTTTTTGAGCTGCCTCCTCATATGTAAGTTTGCATATATACATAGGAAATATTCATTAATGTTCAAAAGTTTAGGGTGAGTAAGATTTTTTTTTAAATAAATTAATACTTTTATTCCTCACAGATACAGATTTTTCAAATAAATGCTCTTCTTTTAAACTTTTTATTCAAAGAATCCTAAAACATTATGTGACTGGAGTAATGACTGCTGAAGTTTCTGCTTTGCCATCACAGGAATACATTTTAATAATATATCACAATCATTTTTCTGTATTTTTGATCAAATAAATGCAGCCTTAGTGATCATAAGAGAACCTTTTTCAAAAACATTTAAATTTTAATGGTATAGTGAATATACACATTTACTGTTTATTCTTAAACGTCCTTATTTTTTCTTACTTATATTCTTCTTTAAAGATCATTGTTTAAAATGTAGTATAATTTTCTGACCTCTCAGATTTGCACTTGCTGATAATGTTTACCGGACAATGGTTAGTGAAACCAGCAATCACTTCATCCTGATCTCTGGTGAGAGTGGTGCTGGGAAGACAGAGGCCTCGAAGAAAGTCCTGCAGTTCTATGCAGTAAGCTGTCCCAGCACTAGACTCCTGGACAACGTGAGAGATCGGCTCCTTCTTTCCAATCCGGTGCTGGAGGTCAGAATTTTTGTGTTGTAAACATTGGAAAATTCTCAGTGTACATGCTCAAAGTGTATCTCTACAGGCTTTTGGAAACGCCAAAACCCTGAAAAATGACAACTCCAGTAGATTCGGAAAATATATGGACATACAGTTTGACCATCAGGTAAAGTCAGATTCGGACAGAAGTAGAATAAAAAAAAAGCATTCCTTACAAATATAAATACATGCCTATTCTTATAGGGAGCGGCTGTCGGTGGCCACATCTTAAGCTACTTACTGGAAAAGTCAAGGGTGGTCCACCAAAATCGTGGAGAGAGGAACTTCCACATCTTTTATCAGTTAGTTGAGGGAGGGGATGATGAGCTTCTTCGCTGGCTTGGTTTGGAGCGAAACTGTCAGAACTACCGCTATCTTATTCAGGTAAGAAACACAGATGTTACTTGTATTACTATATTGATGCATAGACTTATCAGAGCCATAAAAAAAGTATATTAATTTTATTGTTCAAAATCTATTTTCTGGACAGGGCGAATGTGCCAAAGTGAGCTCCATTAATGACAAGAGTGACTGGAAAACCGTACAGAAAGCTCTTACTATCATTGAGTTTAGTGAAAAAGATATAGAGGTAAGATGCTCTCAGAGTGATTGGAGTTTGATTTTTAGAGCATGTTGATTTGAGTTCCAGTGGGTCACTGGGTCAGTGTAGAAGGCTGACTTTTAGAAAGAGAGGTCATTGTTTAATACTTTGCTCTTTTTTTAGCATCTGTTTGCGATCATTGCCAGTGTCCTTCATCTCGGGAATGTTCACTTTGAAGCCAGTGCTCTGGGTTATGCCACATTAATGAGCAGTGCAGAAGTGCACTGGCTGTCAAAGGTATGCTCCACTGTCACTGACTTCTATCAAGTTTTAGAATAATTATGCATTCAAATACTGTAATACCAATATTAACCTCTAACTTTGTCTTGTATTTGTTTTGTTTTCTTTTTTTGTTGCTACCCATTTCTTCTTTATTCATGTTTTTCTCAGTTATTGGGCATCCCCTCAAACATGTTACATGAGGGTTTGACTCACAGAAAGATTGAAGCCAAAGCAGAAGAGGTGATGAAAGATAGATTCTGAACATTGGCTTATTAGTATTGTCTATGTACTAATGCTCATCCATTTTACATTTATTACTTAGGCCAAGTAAATACAACATTTAATGTGACCCAAATACTAGTATGTTTACATAAGCATACTTACTGAAATATTGCTTGTACTTAATTAATTGGAACATATGTATATGCAATTTTTAAATATATATTGTATGACACATTAACTGTTGCAAACATTAAGTGTTTTACATTCATATTCCCGCCCATACAAAGTTGTTTTGGACAATTAGTATTAAATGGTAAATACATTTATATTTAAAGCTGCTGTCCGTAACTTTTGTTCAAGATTTACAAAAATTATATAATGAGAATGTACAACATGAATCCATTTTCCAAACCGTGTTTTCGTCTTACCTTGAATCATTATGGTAGGGTGAATTCAGGGTGATTGGGACACTTTTTCCAAGTCATCTCAATGGCAAAAAGTGTCCCAATCACCCTGAATTCACCCTACACTTATAATAAGTGTTTATATTGGGACTATTTCAGACCGGTCTAGTAGGAACCGCTGCGGAGGAGCACAGTCCCTGCGTGACTCGCCATAGACATAAACAGAGAAGAAGTAGCTCCGGCTGCAATGTTCTTCCGCAAGACGCATGCGGTTCTGTTTATTAACCGCTAGAGCGCAAAAAGTTACGGACTGCAGCTTTAAATAATATTAAAAGCATTTTGAAAAGTTGTTTAAGAGATGGAATAGTATGATATATTTCTGTACTTCGGAAATGCATGATTATCTATTATTTATTATTTTCAGGTTCTAAGCCCTTTCACCGCTGAACATGCGAAGTATGCCAGGGATGCACTAGCCAAAGCCATCTATGGCCGCACATTCTCATGGCTCGTTAATAAGATTAATGAATCTTTGGTAAATAAGGTATGCATGGTTTACAAATTCTGCTTTATATAGTGGTATATAAAAATACATGAATTAGTCAATAGATTATTAGGTGATCATTCTATACATATTATCAATGCAGGATTCAACCAGAAAGACGGTGATTGGACTGCTTGACATCTATGGATTTGAAGTGTTTGATGTGAACAGGTGACACTGAAGCATTGCAAACATACACATTCACACCATACATTTGTTGTAACGGTTTCCTTTAAGAAAACTCTTAAAATGGGTTAATTAGTTAAAACCAGTTAGTAACCTTCTTATCAATACAGTTTCAGAACAAGCCCTCTAGACACATTTAGACACAAAGACACAAATAAATGGGCCATTACTCTAAAGCAGAAACACGCTGCACTGATGACATTATTGCTATTGCATGTAAATGGTCTTATATTTGTTAAGTACTAGATAAATATTTTGATGGATTGATGTTTACCATGTGTATGATTGCTGGTGCTTTTCTCCTCAGTTTTGAACAGTTCTGTATAAACTTCTGCAATGAAAAGCTTCAGCAGCTTTTCATCCAGCTTACCCTCAAATCAGAGCAGGAGGAGTACGAGATGGAGGGAATCGAGGTGAAGTACAACATTTCTTTAAAATTAACAAGGCCTTTTCAGATATCTACATATAGTAATGTTATGAAAATGCTTTGTGACACAGATCTGCCTCACTTTCTGTGCTTTGCCAAATTTTCATTCATAAACTTTTTTGTTGGCATATTTTAGTGGGAGCCAGTGCCATATTTCAACAATAAGATCATCTGTGACCTGGTGGAGGAGAAACATAGAGGCATCATATCAGTACTGGTGGGTAGAATGGATTCAAGCATCATGACATGATTCAGGCTGCTTTCACACTTGGTTCGATTGCTCCCCGATCCCTCTCCCCCGATGGATTGTGTTCACATTATATTATTCTGGGTCCGAATCGCAGTACGAGGCTTTTATATACTTCTAAAGAATGCGGGAGTCCATTTCTGCTGAAGGCCAGCACAAATTAGATAATTCTCTCTGCTTGCAGTGCATCAGTCACACTTGTCAGGAAAGTAAATAAGAACACACAGGCTGCATCCGAAATCACATACTTCCCTACTATATAAAAAGAGTATGTGACAAAAGAAGAATGTCTGAATTCACAGTGCTCAAAAAGAGTAGGCAAAAAGTGCCCGGATGACCTACTTCCGGCAAGATTCTTAAGTGTGCATACGATAACTAGGCCATGAGAGAGGATTTGTGAATGGCAGTGGAGCGAAGTAACTAACGCTGGTAGGTCATAATGACTGCATGGTGAATGTAGTGTGTTCAGATTACATTCATAATACACACACAACGTACCTTTTTAGCAGTCGTGAAGTAATTACTTATTCAAGTACCTACTTATATACACTCACCTAAAGGATTATTAGGAACACCTGTTCAATTTCTCATTAATGCAATTATCTAATCAACCAATCACATGGCAGTTGCTTCAATGCATTTAGGGGTGTGGTCCTGGTCAAGACAATCTCCTGAACTCCCAACTGAATGTCAGAATGGGAAAGAAAGGTGATTTAAGCAATTTTGAGCGTGGCATGGTTGTTGGTGCCAGACGGGCCGGTCTGAATATTTCACAATCTGCTCAGTTACTG